>OZ012737.1:700468312-700650996 GCA_963859935.3 Lathyrus sativus | reverse complement strand
TGACTCGGTTGTTCTTTGCCAACATTCCGTAAACTCTGTTTTATCAGCTAATTGATGATCACCTTCAATCATCCTCGATCAAACAAACAAAAACACGAATTTGTATTTTGATGATCAACTTAAGTAACCTTAAAACTGGTCTGAATCCGAGTGAGACAATGGTTGCTTTTTGTTTTAGTTTTAGTTTTTGTGAAGAGAAATGGAGAAGAAGAGTGAATGTTGTGAGAACAAAGTTTAAGGTTATTATTATATATTGAAATGAGGGAAGAGAAATGGAGATGCAAGAGTGAATGTTGTGGGCCCACAAGTGACATGTGATGACGGTTCGGTCAGAAACTGTTGAAAACTATAATATCCGGTCAACACTCCCCAACTAGTGCATCTCTTTTACTCTTATTAGATTTTTTTTTTTTTTTTATCAATTTATAAATATCAAGAAAATTTTATTAAAAAATAAGTAATTAATTTTTTTTTAAGTTAAAGATATTAAATTAAATTGATTTATGAAAATAAATTAGCTGTATTATATTTTTAAATAATTATTTTAAGATAATATTTATAGAAAGAATTTAATTGATATGGATAATATTACACTTTCATATAATAAAAATTCATCACACAATTATGTTATACTATTAAGTTAAAATTTTAACTTAATAGTACAATATGCGGAATACATAATAATAAAATATTCTATTTTTTTTTATAGGAATAAATGAGTTGTTTTGGGGTTGATGAAATATTTACATTTGATTGTTTTGGGATTGATGAAATATTTAAATTTTGGTGATGAATTAATTGTAATGTCTTGTTTGAAATAATCTGATTTTGAATTAGAAACTTCATAGTATTCATTTGAAAAAAAGTCTCCTTTTTTGTGTGACATAAGATATTTTAATTTGGATTATACCTAGACTTTTTTTCTAAAATCTATATAGTTAAGACAAAAATAAAAGTCTTTGTCATAGGTTAATTAAGTTTTTGATCATTTAAATATAACGAATTTTGTTTTAAGTTCTTCTAATTTTTTTTTTTAATTTTTCGTTTATATAGTTAATCTCTAATGTCAAATGTCATTATCGAATGTTGAAATTTTTTTGATGATTGAGTTTGTATGTGGCAAAAATGTTGATGTGGCATGCCATGTGACTAAAGTCAACATTATACTTGAACTCATAAAACTTCATAGTTAATTTATAGCTAAAGTCGTAGCTAATTTGTAACAAATTTAAGAATTAAAAAATTTATCATGCAAGAACTTGAACAATTTTTGCAAAGTCGTACTAATTAATTAACCTTTGAATTCTGTAGTTATATCTCAACAATGACAAGTTATCAAAAACCTTTTAGATATCAATTATCAAGCGGCATATTTAACAATGAAGTTTGAATGAATGAGATTTACTAATTTTAATGAATGAAACTCACATTTGCTTTTATGTATTGTTTTCCACAATTATTCAACAATTAGCATGTCACATTTGCTCTGTTGTCATTGCACTATCAAAATATTTTTATATTCTTTTTTGAGTGTGTTTATCTATGCGTTCAGAGATCTTATTAAGCTTTAACATATATTATATGGAAAAAGGTTGGGGACTTACTCTTTATTGTAGACTCACATTTAAGGGGATGTTGAGAATAATATATCAATTGTGAGTTGGAGTCTCATATTGATTATAAATGTGAATAGTTAAACATTTATAAGTGGGAGAACCCATACACCTATTACCTTAAAGTTTTGGGTGAATATGCAGTGTCTCTCTCCCTGGTGTGTGTGTGTGGATTCTCCCACTTGTAAATGCTTAACTATCCACATTTATAATTAATGTGAAACTATTGTCCTTACTACTTCACACTTGTTATATTATTTTCAACACTCTTGACACTTCTTCCTCTCCAATTCCAATATGTCACTTTTTTTACCTTTCAAACATAAAACATCATCTTCAACTTCACACGATCATCAACTTGTTGTTAAACATGAGCATGTTTTGATATAAGCTTCTTGTATTCTGTGTTTAGGAAGTGACATACCACATGATCAACATTCAAACCAAAGCATATTGTTTTGGCACTTTATACTTGATAAAAAACATTGATTACCACACGATTTTTATGTCCTTTCATATATAAAATTGTTATTCATAGATATTTATTTTAACATGGTTCAAAACAATTGTAGTTTGAGCAGTAAGATGTGATCAACGTCTATTCCTAATGTCCATAACAATCAGAATAACAAATTATTTTCTTTTATTGATAGGAAATGTTAGTATCTTCTAAATATTTACACATATGTATATTTCAACTGCTAAAACAAAACTGACAGAATATGTAAAATGACAATATATATCCATGGATTAAAATACGATTTTGCTCTATTCATTGTTTATCGTTATTCACGTCATTCAAGTAGGATGATCCAACAGTTACCTTACATTACAACGTCTAAAAATTATAAGAACTCTAACATGAAATAATTACCATATCTAGTAAGCAAAATTGTTGCTTTATATCCCAATAGGTAATGAGTTTGCTACAACTATCTTCACGCAGCAAGAACAATGATATTGTTATGAAAACAATGTTGTTGATGCTAAATTCTAGAAGATGGTAATAGAAGTTTAGTTCATAAGAATGGTGTATTTAAATTAGTTAGGAATTAGTTTGAAATTAGCTATAAATTCTAGGTTTATGAATACAAAAAAATAATTGTCATGTGGTATCTACGTCAGGTTTTTTCCCCACGATAGTATTGTCACATGTATGCCTAGTCATCAAAAAATTCTACGTGGCATGCCACGTTAACTTCAGTTAACGGCGGTTAACAGAAGAGATCAAAAGTGTAGATGAAAAATATTATGAGGACCATTCTTTAAAGGAAATTTTTAGAGGGTCTAAAAAAGAAATTCGTTATATTTGTTGAGTTTTATTTCATAATTATCAGGTGTACCAGTTAGTTAGCATTTTTTGTTACAAATTGGTTGTTAGTTAGTTACCTTGTGTATGAATGACTTGTTTAGCAAGATATTGTGTAACACATATAAATAACACTTTGTAATGTGAAAATACAATAAATGAGAATCATCTTTATTCTCTCTTCTTCTCTTCCAAAATATCTTCAAAGATGTCTAAATATTAGTGTGTGTGTGTGTGTGTGTGTGTGTGTGCGCGCGCTATGCTATTACTTTCATCTTACGATTACAATCGTGCTCCGTATTAACTGTGTGTGTTCATCACAGTGCTTGTGTTCTAACAATTGGCATCTAGAGTCTGGTTCAATCCAAGGGAAACACAAGTGAAAAGTGAAAGGTTCAATCCAAAGGAAACACTGAGTGATAGTTTCTTGATATGCAAGATGAATAACAATAGTTTTGGATCAAATATTCTGGTTCTTGATGGAAAAAACTAGGATCATTGGAGTGCTTTGATGAAGTCTTTATTTGGAGCATAAGAAGTGAGTGAAATTGTGAAAATGACTATGAGGATCTGGTGGCGAATCCAACTGATGCACAAAGATCTGCATTCAAGGAAGCCAAGAAGAAAGACTATAAAGTTTTGTTTTACATTCAGCAGAATGTTAACAATCAACACTTTGAGAAGATTTCTAAAGCGACAAGATTCAAAAAAGCATGGGACATTTTAGAAAACTATCATATTGGTGGAGAAAAGGTGAAGCAAGTGAAGCTACAATCCCATAGAAAAAAGTATGAGATGATGCAGATGGAAGAAGATCAAAAAGTAAGTGATTACTTTTTAAAATTAATAGTCACTGTTAATCAGATGCAAAGTTGTGGTGAAAGCATTACAGATCAAATGGTAGTAGAAAAGATGCTGAGGTCTTTGATTCCAAAGTTTGATTTCATAGTTGTAGCTATCCAAGAAGCAAATGATGTGAAAATTATGAAAATTGAAGAATTGCAAAATACATTGGAAGCACATGAGCTCCTTGTGCTTGATAGAAGTACTAAGAGATCAGTTCAACAAGAATTTCAAGTTCAAATTTCCAAGAAGGAGGGAAATTAGAAGAATTTTAAAAAGGGAATAAGACAAAGTTGAACCTTCAAAAAGAGGAGGCTTTGGCAGAAGTCGGAACAAGAAGAGGGATTTTGACAAAAGTTGTAAGAACAAGATTTGGTTCTACATCTGCCCATTAAGTTTTCACGATAACTGCACATGTTATCTAAGAGAATAATTCTTTATGATATGGGTTCTGTCTAGTGTGTGGTTGTTATCAATATGATTTCGAATCTGATAAGAAGGCGTGTGACGTCATCAGACTCTATTATCAACACTCTGGAAGAAAACATACGTGTGTACAAGTTAATGTCAAAGATTCATGAATGTTTCTTATATAACGGTTCTAATGAACATTAGTTATGGACATTATAGTTAAGAATTTATGAGAAAGGTCTACAAGACTTTCTAATCTGATGCGCTTCTAATGTTACAAGTTCTGAAGATTCTGAAGACGTGGTTTAGGTGAACAAAGCTCTAAAGATTCTGAAGACACAGTTTGTGAAGATCAATTTCTGAAGAGTTTCTAATGACAAGGTTTTTATTAGACGAAATGTTGAAGACTCTGAAGACAAAGAACATGCTCAATGAAATCATAAGACTCTGAAGACAAGGTTCTGAAGGAATGATGGGCGATTCACAAGTGCACGAATAACATCAAAGTAATATAAAAGATTATCGATCCCACAGAGACCAAACGTCAATCTATCGATTACTATTGTTATGGTGTTTATCTAAGGCAAATCAAATAAAGGATTGGGTTGTGCGAAATAAAAGTAAAGTGTGAAAATGAATTTAAAAATAAAGCAACATGAATAGATGCAATTCATATAGCTACGTAGTATTCCAGATGTGAACATATAGGATTCCTTATGGGGTAATATTTTCTACTTATGAAAAGAACTAATTTAATAGGAACTGTCGCTTTTGCGTATTCAGAACCGAGTTTATCCATAATCGACCCCTCTTATTATCACTTATACAAAGGTGCGCATTGCGTTAGGATTAAAAAACCTATTTTTAAGAAATATAGTTTCTTGACTTAGTTGAAAAGTATTTTAACCTGGAATTTCTAACAAAAAGAGGTTCTTACGAATCGGACTTTAAATCCATAAACGCCTCCGAAAACAGTTTGAAAATCGGTTTTCTTAAACATTAAAGATTCCTAATTAACTGAGCCAAGCACTTTCGCTTCCTTGGAACAATTAAAACTAACCAAATTTATCTAAAGGTTGGACGACTTTCGATCTTACGCAATAGATTTTAAGTACAGAAAATAAGTGTTAAAAGTTAAAATAACCCTTAAGTAATTCTACTGACAACCGTGTGGAATACTAATTATAACTATAATCCTCGCATCCTAGCCCTTAAGATTTAGCCGGACATGGTAAATAAATGCGAGTAAATAAAGTGCGGTGTGAGAAATAAAGGGTGCGGGAAATAAAGGCGGGTAAATAAATAAAAGGCAATAAATAGACAGAAACCTGCTCTAAACGAGAGGCTTTAAAATCTTGAACAACTGGAAGTAAAAAGAATGAATTAAAATGGCGGCAGGTTTAACTTCTACCCAAGTGCTCCAAACTCGATTACAGACTCGATTACACAGTGTGATAACCCCTCGATGTGAGAAGTTTATCACTTTACAATAGGTGAAATTTATGGCTTGAGTTCTGTTCTCTAAGCTTGGGTGATTTGAAATGAATCATAACTCTTCTATTTATAGAGGTAGGAAAGTACAGGTAAAGACAGGAATGCCCCCAACTTCTTTTAGGAGGGAAACATCTGTGTGAAGGTGGCGCCCGCCACATGAACTAGGGTGGAAAGGAGTGGGAGACGTGGCAGTTGTCAGCAGTTGGCTTGTATCCAATGTGTGGCATCCCCTATGGCGCCCGCCATGGTGGAAGCCATGTGTACAATTCCTCAGAAAGTAGGGTTTTCAGCTCGTTTTTCTTCATTTCTTCTCGAGTAGCTTTGAAAATACAAAAACCTGAAAAAGAAACAAAACAAAGGCATAATACAAGAAAACAAAAATAAAATACTAAATAACGTGCATGAAATCGAGTCAAATAAACAGTATAATTTAAGCCTATCAAATTCTCCCACACTAAAACCTTTGCTTGTCCTCAAGCAAAACATCATGACAGAACTGGGCGATACCCATAAATGATCTGGGCAAAAAGGTCTTATAAGTTCAATCTGGGATGAAGCGATAGGTGATGACTCAATGAACCACGGGTATCAGAATGACACTTCTCCGAAAATACGGACATAAGCTTTGTTTTTACACAAATCGATCCATACTACCCTACTATACCTAGGCCTACTTTCAAATCTCCTTTTGAGTCCCTTTCATTCTGGTGCAATCACATTAAGCCTGTTATCCGTACGAAATCATGGTGAAGTGGCTGGTTAGTGATTCTGATCTAAGCATGGGGTTCTGGTGCACAAAGTGGTGTAACCGCTTTTATTGGCCTATTTGCAACTGCGGGGGATCGGATCGTAATTCGCCCTACCGAGTTCAGTACCAGATACCTTTGAACCAACTGACAGTGGGAAGGTATTTTTGTTTTGTTTTGTCTTTATCATTTTTTTCTTTCGAATTTACAACTTTTTGGGTTAAATGACCTTGTGAGGGTTACCTATACCCTCTTTGTAATTTTTTTTTTTGCATACTGATCATTCACTTATTTTCATTGATCCTTCACTTAAATAATGTTCGTGGCCGAAGTTGACTGCTAAGATAAACTACTAAGGACTTACCATGGGTATTCTATTAAGGCCATGGTACACATAGTATATATCGGGGTCAATTTTTGCATTTGCAAAGCCTAAGGTGTTATAATGATATCGATGTTTCAAAGAGAATTTTTTCCAAATCATCCGCATCCTAACATGAACTTGCCTCAAAGCCCAAAATATTTTTAGGATAGTACACTATTTGTCAAAAAAGTTTTTGGTGGGGCAAAGTAATGAGGGAGTAAAATGATGGATTAAAGGTATACTGTAGAATGACTCATTAAGCACAAGTATGTTCTAAAAAAAATAAAAAATAAAAATAAGACGGAAAATAAACTAGAAAGCGATAAAAGAAATAAAAATGTGAGATAAAGTGGGAAAATAAATAAAGTATCCTCCCACACTTAAATTGAACATTGTCCCCAATGTTTCAAAATAAGCAAGGGACGAGGTACCTGAGGTGCCTAAGGCATGCTGCCAGTGTTGTCGCCAGCGTGCGGCGAGTACCTAGGGCGGCGGGATCTGCTGCGACAACGATCGGTCTGAGAAGCTTCGAACGCGTCGAATCAGGTGGTCAGAGCAGCTTGAGATTGCATGATGGTATGCATGGACTGGTTCATCTGCTGCTGAGACTCTTGCATGAATCTCATATTCTCAAATGATTGTTGCTGAATGGTGTTAAGCAAATTGTCGCGTCTTTAATCTCTGGCTAATTATTCTCGCTACATCTTCTCAGATATATAAAAGCCAGGAGCGGTACCTGCAGAATGGTAAGAGGAAGACGGTGCAGTGTGTGTCTGTGGTACACGGTAAGGCGATATAGGATGATCGGGAGATCGCTCTCGCTGGTCATACTCGTCATCAGTATCATCGCCGTCACCAACTGGAATATTTGGGGGTACTGAGCTTGTAATGGGTGGAGCATCTAAATCATAGGTCCAGTTTCCCTCGATAGTCACATCGGTGCGTCTAGTGCAAGGAAGGACAACAGATAGGATAACCTTCCCGTGTATCATAAGCTCGAAGCCGCCTTCCTTCCTGACTTTGCACAATTTCATATCTTTCAAAAATTTCAAATTGATTGTGCGAGGAGGGAGAGGCTCTAAAGTGTCTATCTCAGCATCTAGGTTCAGAGCCTTTGCAATGGACGTAATAAGTCCTCCGAAGGCTATGGTCCCAGTGCTCTTAATAGAGGCATTCATATGGGCCATCATGAATGAGACTACATTGAATCTCCTATTTGTAAGGCACCCCTGTAAGAATAGTAACTCTTTTGCATTTACCTTGTTAGGATTCTCTCGGCCAAAAACAGTACAGGCTAGCATGTAGCGAAACACGCGGATGGTCGGGTTATGGATTCTAGAGGCAAGTATTCCTTTGAAAGATGAAATGGTAAAATTTGACAACCTGTGCCAGAAGGAAAATGCCTCCAGAGGTGCTTCACAAATAGCACCCGCACCAAAAGGCAATCCAAGCCTTTTTGCAAGTTCATCAGTACTAAACGAATATTCAACATTAAACATCCGGAACTGGACCGTACCGAAGCTGCTAGCAGTGTCAGGTCTGACAACATAAATCAGGGAACTGAAGAATTCTCTGGTCAGCCGGTCAAAAGTAGGATCCTGTCTAACAAAAATCTCATGCAGTCCTAGAACGTCTAATAAATGATACACGCTATGGTAAATACCTAAAGAATAAAGGCAGTTATCGTCCACATACCGTGTCGAAGCGATATCCCGGTTTTACAATTTGTCGAGGATTTTCCGTTGTCTTTCTCCTGGTTTCCCTTGACGTAAAACGTAACCTTCGTGCTCCATGGATGAATGTTGGAAATGGAAGAAGATGAAGAATGGTTTTTTTTTGGAGTTTTGTAAAAATGGGTTTTTTGATGGATTTTGGTGAGGGAAAGTGAAAATGGAAGTTGGAATGGTTAATGGGTTGGTGAGTGGAAGAGGAAAGTGTGAACTTTTGGTGACTTGGGGAGGATTTTCGTGTAGCCAAAAATGGGTTTTGGAGGTTTTTTGAGTGCAAAAATGGAGGTTTTGTAACTTCTGCCCCGCATATAGTCCAGACACCATGGCGGGCGCCATGGGCTATATGGCGGGCGTCATCCTTGTAAAAGGTGGTTGGGCCGGATTTTCTGCTTTTGGTTGGGCCTTGGTGCTCCTTCTTGATTTTTGGGGGTCTGCTGGCAGTAGAAATCATCTGTCCTGACACACTAATTTTCTCTGTATATTTTTTTTTCCATATTTCGACATAAAAAAACAGAAAAACATAAAAAATTAAATTTAAAATAAATTGCATGAACTATTAAAGGTCACAAATATATATATATATATATATATATATATATATATATATATATATATATATATATATATATATATATATATATATATATATATATATATATATATATATATATATATATATATATATATATATATATATATATATATATATATATATATATATATATATATATATATATATATATATATATATATATATATATATATATATATATATATATATATATATATATATATATATATATATATATATATATATATATATATATATATGAACGGTAAGGTAAATGTCATGAATTAAAAACGTAAGAAAGTGCAATAAGTCTGTGAATGAAAATAAAAGCGAAGCAAATAATAAAAAGCAATGAAATAGTGCCATCAAGGAGCTGGCTGCTCGTCAGACTGATCGTGATGACGAAGTGAGTGCAGCTCTCTGTGTAAATCCGAGATCTCCTGATACAAAACATCTATCTCAATGGCACGGGTCATGTCTGAAATCTGAAACTGTAAGGTGAGATCGACTACTGTCTGCTGGAGTCGAACTATCTCTATGCGCAATGCTGCTATCTGGGTGTGCAAGTCGGTCCTTTGCAATGCATGATTATTAGAATATACTATCGTCCTCGGAGAAGGTGGAGAGGGATGGTATTCCGCTGAAGGCAGTGTATGTGGCTCGTCGATCGTCTCGCCATACCCTTCGAACGCATAACTCCAGTTGGAAGGATCGTGCACATTGTCACAATTGTGTCAGGTAGAGTGAAATAATGGACAATCTGGTAATCAATGAGAAGTTTAAAAGCATCAGGCTGAAAAGAAGCTCTCCTCACCAGTCCTCTATCCAAGAAGAAATCAATATCAAGCAATGTAGGTCCACAATAAGGGGTCAGATGTAGCAACTGGCTAGTCAGTCTCAATGCAGTGGCTATATGAGTGACAGTGCCTCCCACATGAATAACTCCTTCAGAAGATCTAGCTATGCCTTCGAAATTATTCAGCAAGAATTTCCCACATGCCACTGAGCGTAACCTGTTTGCGCAGAATAGGAAGAATATCTCTTCCTCGCTAACATGCATGTCGGAATCTTCTTTTCCAAGGAAGGTGTGTGCCAGGGTCATCTGAAAATACCTCATAGTCGTGTTATGAATCACTGAAGACAACTGAGTCGATGGATCTAGGCTCCCTCCTCTTGTAATATCTCGCCAGAACTGATCAATGTCTCTGCTCATAAAGTAGCCCATCGGGAGGTCAGGAATGGAGTCAGGGGTGGTCGAAAATCCAAGTAGGTCTCTGAAACCCTTATTGGTGAAGGCGTACTCCCTCCCAAAAATTCTGAATGTAGCCAACCCTTCCTCATTGACGTATGGTGGAATGAGCTGAGAAACTCTAATGTGAGGTGCCTGTAAGTCTGGTGCATCTCGTCAGCATATTTGCCCTATTGGAGCTGATGACAGAGGAATCATACGCTGGGCTCGATCCCTAGAGCCTCCATGCAGGCCTGATCCAGATACCGGGTCGGTGCCATAGGATGTTGTCGAAGAATTGAGTACCTCTCTTTGCCTATCGTCTCTGAAGAGGACGTGCATGTCATCATGCTGCTGCATCCTGAAAAATAAAACTCAAAAAACCTGAAAGCACAATCATCATAGACCGTCCGTTGACACTTAAAAGAAAACAACATAAAATAAAATAAAATAAAATAATAAAAAGGATGAAAGATAAAGAAAACCATGGGTTGCCTCCCAGGCAGCGCTTGTTTAACGTCGTTAGCTTGACAAACAAAACCTATATGTCTGAAGTAGGCAATGGTGGATCAATCAAGGTATGGCTGGAGTAATCATCGGGAATGTCTCCTCCTTCATAGAGTTTTAATCTCTACCCATTTACAACGAATGGGCTACATAACTGGTTCTGGATCTCGACTGCTCCTGATTGTAAAACTTTAGTAATTGTAAAGGGACATGTCCACCTTGAACGAAACTTGCCAGGAAAGAGTCGTAATCTATAGTTGAACAGGAGAACAGGGTCTCCTGCATGGAAATCTTTCTTTAAGATATTCTTATCGTGCCAAGCCTTGGTTCTTTCTTTATATATAATTGCGTTTTCATAGGTGGATTGGCGGAGTTCTTCTAGTTTATGCAAATCAAGGATGCGGTTTTGTCCAACAGTCAAATAGTCAAAGTTTAGGGTTTTTATGGCCCAATAGACCCTGTGTTCTAATTCAAAGGGGAGATGACAAGATTTTCCATAGACTAGTTGGTAAGGGGTTGTTCCAATAGGGGTTTTGAAGGCGGTTCTATAGGCCCATAGTGCACCCTGCAACTTTTGAGACCAATCTTTTCTTGATATAGAGACCGTCTTTTCTAAGATTTGTTTTATTTCTCTATTGGATACTTCTACTTGGCCACTAGTTTGTGGGTGATAAGGTGTTGCTATCCTATGCTTGACTCCATATTTTCTTAAAAAATTTTCGAAGATCCTTGATATGAAATATGATCCACCGTCGCTGATAACAAGACAGGGAGTTCTGAACCTAGGGAATATGTAATTCTTAAACAGCTTAATGACTACACGGGTGTCGTTGGTGGGGGAGGCTATGGCCTCGATCCATTTAGACACGTAATCAACTGCAACTAAGATGTATTTGTTTCCTGATGAATGTTTCTTAAAGGCATTTCATCACGTCTTGAGATGTTTCCAGTGTGCTAGCACCAGTCACATTTGGCTATATAGGTGTGTATATCACGCCACATTGTTGGCTAAAACAGGCATGCTCTTAGAATCTTGGCATGAGTTTTGGATGTGCTAGAGTGTCCTCCATAAGGTGTAGAGTGGTAGTGTTCTATTATCTTTCTTACTTCTTCTTCTAGGACGCAGTGATGGAAAATACCGTTCATGCCTCTCTTAAAAAGGAGAGGCTCGTCCTAATAGAAGTGTCTTACATTGCTAAAGAACTTCTTTCTCTGCTGGTAATTAAGATCATGGAGTATAATGTCGGCAGCTAGGTAATTTACAAAATCTGCGTACCAAGGTACGTTGCTCACTGCCAGAGATCTCTCAGGGTTCTTGGAAGGTTCTAGGTTGCTTTCTTCTATGGTTTCTATCCTAGCGATTAACCTGTCATAGGTGAAATCATCGTTAATGGGGAGTGGGTCTGGTTTTAGATACTCGAGCCTAGAAGGTGGTCGACAACTACATTTTTTGTGCCTTTCTTGTCTCTAATATCCAGATCAAACTCCTGTAATAGGAGGATCCATAGAAGTAACCTAGGTTTGGCATCCTTCTTGCTCAATAAGTAACGAATGGCAGCATGATCTGTATAAACTATGATTTTGGCTCCTACCAGATAGGATCGAAACTTATCCATAGCGAAAACTACGGCAAGAAATTATTTCTCGGTGGTAGCATAGTTAAGCTGAGCAGTATCTAGGGTTCTACTGGCATAGTATATAACATGTAATTTCTTATCCTTTCTTTGCCCTAGAACAGCTCCTACATCATAGTCGCTAGCGTCATACATGATTTCGAACGATTGGTCCCAATCTAGAGGTTGAGTGATGGGTGCCAGAATCAGGGCTTGTTTTAGAAACTTAAATGCTTCAAGGCATTTTTCGTCAAAGTCAAACTCGACATCTTTCATTAGGAGGTCAGTTAAAGGTTTGGTTATTTTAGAGAAGTCTTTAGTAAAACACCGATAAAAACCAGCGTGTCCAAGAAAACTTCGGACTTCTCTGACAGTGTTAGAGGGTTTAAGGTTTTCGATCACTTCTATTTTGGCTTTATCTACTTCGATACCTCTCTCAGAAACTATATGTCCCAAAACTATACCTTCGGTGACCATAAAGTGACATTTCTCCCTGTTCAACACTAGGTTGACGTCAACACTTCTTTTCAGGATCTTCTCAAGGTTTGCGAGGCAATTGTTGAAATCAAATCCGCATACCGAGAAATCATTCATGAATACTTCCATAATTCCATCAAGGTAATCTGCGAAGATCGCCATCATGCAACATTGGAAAGTAGCAGATGCGTTACAGAGACCGAAAGGCATTCGCCTGTAGGCGAAAGTTCCATAAGGGAATGTAAAGGTAGTTTTCTCTTGGTCTTCTGGATGTACGGGATTTGGAAAAATCCTGAATATCCATCCAGGTAGCAAAAATAGGAGTGTCTGGCCAAACGTTCCAGCATTTGGTCTATAAATGGTAAGGGAAAATGGTCTTTCCTAGTGGCTTTGTTTAATTTCCTATAATCTATACACATACGCCATCCTCCTTCTATCCATTTAGTTACATGTTCTCCTTTCTCGTTCTGCACAACCGTGATGCCTCCCTTTTTAGGTACTACATGCACAGGGCTTACCCACTTACTATTTGACATCTGATAAATTATACCTGCTTCTAGTAACTTGAGAACTTCCTTCTTAACAACATCACTCATTATAGGGTTTATTCTTCTCTGGTGTTCTCTATAGGGTTTTGAGTCTTCCTCGAGCGAGATCTGGTGCATGCACACGGATGGACTTATACCTTTTAGATCAGAGATATTATATCCTAAGGCAGAGGGATATTTTCGTAAGACAAATAAGAGTTGGTTGGTTTCTCCTTGGTTTAAGGTAGCACTGACTATAACTAGATGGTTCATTTCTTTGTCCAAGAATTCGTATCTTAGATTCTTAGGTAGTTCTTTAAGTTCTAAAGCTAGTTTTTTTAGGCATGGTATAGGGTCTGGGGTAAGGGATAAACATTCGTACAGGTTATCATTAATGTAGGGTTTTATAAATCCATCGTCCTCCTTTATGAAGGTTGAAGGTAGTCTGATGGTTTCTTCTAATTCTAGCTCCCTAACGCATTCATCGATGATGTCTACGGCATAACATGCATATCCTAATACTGGTGCCATAAGAAACTTCGACTGAATAAATTCTATCTTTTGTCACCTACCTCAAAAGTCAATTTCCCTTTCTTAACATCTATTATGGCTCCAGCGGTTGACAAGAATGGTCTTCCGAGAAGGATTGGAATGTCATAATCTTCTTTAATGTCCATGACAACAAAATCGGTCGGGATGAATAGTTGACCGATCCCAACAGGGACGTCTTCCAATATGCCAACCGGATACTTGACGGATCTGTCGGCTAATTGAAGTGACATCTTCGTAGGTTGTAATTCTCCTATTTTTAATCTTTCAAAAACCGTCAGGGGCATAAGGCTTACGCTAGCTCCTAAATCTAGAAAAGCTTTATTGATGACATGACTTCCCAAAATACAAGGTATGGAGAAATTTCCAGGATCTTTCTCCTTCTTGGAAAGTTTATTTTCGGAAATGGAATTGCATTCTAAGGGTTTTGGGTCGTCAAGTCTACGTTTATTGGTAAGGATGTCTTTGAGAAATTTTGCATATGACGGTATTTGGGTGATGATTTCTGTGAAAGGGATTTCCACATGAAGTTTCTCTATGACTTTGATAAATTTTTTATATTGGTCGTTGATCTTGGTTTGTTTTAATCTTTACGGATAGGGTATGGGAGGTTTATATGGTGGTGGTGGTTCGTTAGTTTTGTCCTTATCCTCCTGCTTTTCAGATCCTACTGGTTCTTCTACTTCGCTCGTGGGTACCATGCTTTCTTTAGGAGTTTTGGGTTTGCTCAATTTCGAGTTAACCGGTTCATCATAAGCGGTCCCACTCCGTAAGGTGATTGCATTGGCTTGCCCTCGGGGGTTCTGTTGAGATTGACCAGGGGACTGTCCTCCGGGTGTAGTCTCAGGAGCTTGTTTTAAAGCTATTTGAGATATCTGGGTTTCAAGCATCTTATTGTGGGTGACTATCTGGTCTACTTTGGTTCCTAACTGGGTAATCAATTCATTCACATGAATGTTCTGGTTTAGGAATTCTTTGTTTTTGCTGGGTCTGAGCCGTAATAAAGTTTTCCATAATTTTCTCAAGGTTTGGCTTAGGTTTCACAGCTTGCATAGGCGGATTTTGTCTTTGAGCTTAAAAACCGGATGGTCTCGGCGGTGCAGGGTTTTGGATATGGTTGTTATTTTTGTAGGAAACGTTTGGGTAATTCTTCCATTCAGGGTTATAGGTGTTTGAAAATGGGTTTCCTTGGTGTTGCAGTGGAAATAGGATATCAAACCATTAATTAGTTTGAATCACAATTCTTAATTCACAACCGCTCTTTGATTTATCCGAAGGAAAAGGTTAAAAGAGGGAAAACCTATTTTTGCATCGTAAACACAATGCGGGGAGAGATATAGGTAAGGGGTTGGTTAAGCTTAGGGAAGGTACTAGCACCCTAAACTTCTGTAGTACTCTACATGAACCTTTTGTTTATTGTATGCCTTTTATTTTTATTTATTATCTCTTTGATGTATATACACTGAGCTAAGGGATATAGTGACCTAAAGACCTAAGGGTTAGTCCTAAGTTTACTCGGTAAGACGACGCATCTTGTGCCTACGTATCTTGGATAGGGAATGGAATCAGAGTAATCGTAGTTCCCCTTGAAAGGGAGGTTAGAAACTTCTTGACTATGGTCAAGGTTTCAACGGGGAATAATCGTATCTTAAGGACACGCTTACATGGAGTTTTGAAACTCCTATTTCTACGTTGAAATGTTGAATTAAAATTATGGTTGAAATTAGGGATTCCACGGCGGGAAACCCTAAAACAGAGTAAGACGACTCTTTGACCTAAAAGCTAGGGTAAAGGGTATTTTCGTCCACGGCGGGACACCTAGGCTATTAGGGTTTTGAAATGGTTGAAATTAGGGTTATTGACTCGGCGGTCAAACGGCTAAACCTAATTCCTTCGGAAGGTGATTAACGGTAAATTATGCAACTGATGAATTATTACATGGCAGAGTTAACGGTACGGAAAATAAAGAAAGCTGTAAAACAATAAGTATCGCGACGATCACTCGCGTAAATTATAAATCCAAAAAAATGCGAAAAATAAATACTGCGACGATAGCCTCACATAAATTACAACCGAAAAAATAAACAAGAACAATAATTGCGACGATGGCCTCGCATAATTACAACCCAAAGAAAATAAAATGTGAAAAGTACTGGATTAATACCCAAGGACAAAAGATGAAAATTAAACGGGAAGATTAAGCATTTTTATTTTAGTATTTTTTTAGTTAGAAAATTGGAATGAAAGTGTGAAATGTTAAAAATTTATTAAGAAAAAGTTTGAGTTAAACAGTTAGAGTTTTAATAAAAAGTTAGAAATTTATGATATAAAAAAGAAATTAAAGTGCTAGGATCTTAATTTAAAAAAGAGTGTTAGAAATTTTAACTTAAAAAAACAATTAGAATTTTAATTACATGAAAGATAAATTTTAATTTAAAAAGAAATGAGGTGTTGGAATTTTTATTTTAAATAAGAAGGAAGTTAATTTTAATTTTTGAAAAAAAGAGTGGATTTTAATTTTGTAAAAAACTAATTTTTTAAAGAAAGAGTTAGAATTGAATTTTTAACTAGAAAATCAAGTTTTATTTATTTATTTGAAAAAGAGTTAAGTTTTTTAATTAAAATTTTTTTTCTTTTCAGTTTTTTAATTGTAACATAAAAGAAATCTTAATATTAATTATAACAAAAAGATTTTTAATTTTTAATTATAACAAAAAGAGAAGTTTTAATATTAATTATAAAAAAATAGAGAGTTTTTAATTTTAATGAAAAAGAAAAATTGTAGAACTAGTTACTACCTTATAATATCATTTCACAGGTTTGAAGTGACTTTTCTACGATGGAGTTCGTTGATGATGAACGATGATGGTTTGAAGTTAGACTAAAAATAAAAGAAGCAAAACAAAAAGTGAAGAAGGTGGGATTCGAACTCTCGACCTCTCGCACTCACAACTCCTTACACACGGTCTCTTGCCAAATGTGCTATTTTATTCATTCAAAATAAAGTGGCACTAGAAATCCTGTAAACTAAAAGAGCGCGCCACATGATATTTTCTTGAAACAATCAACCAACTGCACAACCCGTTAGTGGTTAGTTTAAACGCAATGTAAAATGAAATGGGATGCAAGATGAAACGACTAATCTTAGGGCAAAATTTGGGGTATTACAGTTTCCCCTATTTAAATAGCTTCACCGGATGATTTGAGCGATAAAGGCTCGAGAAATCATGGTGGAGGGATTTAAATATAGATAACCGAAAATTTTGCCCTTAGGTGCAGTGATATGCAATGCTATGGACAAAACGGAACGGACTATAATGCTGACAATGCCATGAATTTAATATAATGCGTATGATGAAATGGTAAATGCAAAGATGCAGATGGCACGACGACACATGGGACAGACGCGATGAACGAACCACACTGGGGGGTATGACGCATTGAGAGACATCACGACACTGGGGAATTCTAAGGTGATAGTCAACTGGTGCGAGTGCGACCAATTGTCACTTTCAGAAAACGGAATGGTAAGAGCAGGATCCTCAATGGAGATGGCACCGGTGAGACGGCCTTCACTGGGAGAATTTAAGAGTAATTATCAACAGGTTCAACCGTGACCGGCTGATACTCTAGAGTAAGAAAATAAAACTGGATCTGCATGAATGTAGGATCGATTAACAAGATGTTGGAGCATTGAGCAAAGAATAACATCCGAGCTTCTGTAAACTTTCCCTCGTGACAGGATCAAACGGAATTTAGGAATTCGTAGAAAATATACAGGGTAAAACCGGCTGTATGCCAAAATAAATGGTCTTAAATGGGAAACGCCCTGATAAGTTTTCTCGAGAGAGAATTGCCACTTATCGTCGGAAGGGACTTATATGCCAAACTGGATAAGCTCTCAAATAAAGAGACTGCTGCTTATCTGTGGATAATAGATTGATTGATAATATAAACTTCTTCATGTCTCAAGTCTGTGCTCCCTGGACATGATTTGGTTTCTTCTTTTGCTAAAGGATAAAATAAACGTCTTCATAATTCGAGATCAGTGCTCTCCCGAATATGATTCGGCTCCTTCTTTTACTAAAGGGTAAACGAACTTCTTCATACTTCAAGATCTGTGCTCTCCTGAATATGATTCTGCTCCTTCTTTTACTAAAGGGTAAACGAACTTCTTCATACTTCAAGATCTGTGCTCTCCTGAATATGATTCCGCTCCTTATTTTACTAAAGGGTAAACAAACTTCTTCATACTTCAAGATCTGTGCTCTCCTGAATATGATTCCGTTCAAAAACCTCCCCACACTTCAAAATGAAAAGGAAAATGGAAGCCCAGCTGCTCGATGGAGATGGCCATTTACTGCGAGTCATAATGAAGATAAGATAAGCTTCTCAGATGAGAACTACCACTTATTTGTACGAATGTCACGGATAAGCTTCTCGAGTGAGAACTGCTTGTAGAGGTGGTAACAGGTAATGTAAATTGTAATGAAGGTTGTAGTGAAAGTTGCAATGTAAATTGTAATGAAGGTTGTACTAAGCTCCTTGTACGAGAAGATTAATTGTAGAGTGTAATGAAAAATTGTAATGAAAATTGTAATGAAGTAATGAACTCCTTGTACGAGAAGATCAATTGTAGAGTGTAATGAAAAATTGTAATGAAGGTTGTAATGAAATTTGCAAGGTAAATTGTAATGAAGGTTGTAATGAAAGTTGCAAGGTAAATTGTAATGAAGGTTGTAATGAAAGTTGCAAGGTAAATTGTAATGAAGGTGGTAAGCTCCTCGGCAGGGAACTGTCGCATATCTGCAAAGGATTGTAAATGCTCTTCTTGAAAGATAGTGCAAAATAAATGCACGCTCAGGAAGGTTTGGTGACCGACGGGACCGAAACTCAATCTAGAATTGGGATAGAAAGAACTGACAAGCAAGTCCCCATTGATGAAACGAACTCGAATGGGACTACCTTATCCTAACGCGGAAAGGTAACAGAAATAACCATCGTCCACGCGGGATGAACTCGGGGGGAAACTGGAAACAATAGGTATTTTATGCTTAGGGCTGACGATCTACTTGGAGAGAGCGGAACAACCCAGTTACCCGGAGGTACAACAAGGGACGACGACGAATAGCAAAAGTGCAGATGCTAATGTGTACTTCGATGTGTATACTAATGTGTATGTTCATGCATATGAAAATGTCATGCAATGAGTATGCAATGCTTAGGCCCATGCCTATGCTGACAAAATGGACAAGAGAGGGGACATGAGATGAAATAGACATCTCGACAAGAATACCCTGTGACCTCTGCAACAATACATCTATCGGAGGATAGGAAAAGTCGATGGTAGAACCAAATCTTGCTTTAAATTTATAACTTCCCTGGAGAGAAAGTAATCCATTTGGGGGTATGGTATTATGACCTCCATATGGGGATATGATACGACTTCACTGGCGAGTACGATATCATGACTTTAACTGGGGATCCCTGATCTCTACACGCGGATACGATGTCAGAACTTCACATGAGGGATTGCTATCATGAACCATAATCAGTCAAAGAACCCTTAGGATAAGAGACTTCCGAGGATAAAATAAATATCCACCGTATGGGGAAGGTGTGGAGCTAGGCAGCTTCATGGAGATAGTGTAGCCTTCCTGGGAATAATATCTCGGCTTCCTGGGGAAAGGTACATCCAACTGGGGATAAAAAAATCAAAATTCCCTGAGGAAAGTTCGTAAGACTCACTGGGGAGAAACCAACAGACATTCCTGGGGAAAGTATCCCTACTTCTTGGGGGGAATATGGCAATCTCCTGGGGATTATTCCTGAGGAAGGTAAGCAATTTCACTGAGGGGCAGATAATTCTACTGAGAACGGGTCTTCCCGAACATATATCACTTGGAGGATACCGGGGACATCCCTGCAGTCTTGAGAGTCAGTGGGGAATTTATCGGATGGATCCCAAAAGTGTTGTCAGCTTAAAGTCTCGCTGGGGACTATCACTGGTATGATCTTTGTAGCCTTGGAAATTACCGGCTCGGCCCAAAGTGTTGTCAGCTTATAGTCTCGCTAGGGACTGTATCAGTTTAAAGTCTCTCTGGGGACTACGTTAATGCTGTAGATGTACTTCTGCAACGATGAGATTTACTGGGGAATGAAGACCGCCAGGAGTAAGATTCATCGGGTGCATGAAGAATGTTGTAAAGCTAACTTTGATCTCAATGGGCTTTGTAGTAGTCACCATTTTGAAAATGTCATGCCCCAGAGTACGTGCCTTGTGAGAAAGTCATCTCAAGAGGATTTTACAGAGAAACATGGAGTCCAGATGCCCCATTGTTTTCAAACTCTTGGAGAGATTTGTTAGATCTCGACGTAATTGGCTCAGATCGACGGTGCTACGACTGGGTCTACAAGAATATAGCTCTTAAGATTGTCTGGCTCGCATCGGTAAGCGATTTAGAACCCACATGCCCCTGTTTAGCAAGATCTTTAAGCTCCATTGATTATGTCTATATGTAAGTTTCTAAGATGTTAGGCAAAATCGACACGCGTGAAATGCTATCCTGAAACTATCAATGCCACAACATATTTATCTTGAAATTTTTGTTTTTGAAAAAGATATCGCTGTAACTCGTGACCGAAATCATTAGCTAGGATATGAATTTAACTTGTAATGCCAACGGTAAATTGAGCATAGCTCGTAGGAGTCAGGAAACATTATCTCGTCGGGTATGCTTTCAAAAGAATTCCTACTTCAATTAGGTCTTTTAAAGGTCGTATCGTGTCTTGGTTCACGGGTTAAGAAACAAAGGATAAAGGCTCAAAGTTATTTGTACCCACCCCTCTTCGTGATGTTCTCCAATCCTATTCAGTTATCTGGACACGAGCATTCATATCTCAATCAGATTTGATATGGTCGATAACTCATTAACGCTTTGGACATGGCAGTCACTCACCTACTTCTAATGGCGTCGGGTCACACGACTTTGTTCTTTATTAGGAATTCTTTTTAAGGTAATCCGTTATTTTGTTTTTCTTTTATTCCCTAACTTTTGCCTGGACGGTGCTTTTTGGCTTTTTGACTTTGGAGTCAAGCGGGATGCCCCAATTTTGCCTAAGTCTCCTTCATAGGTTTTGACTTAGCGGGCTATATATATATTTTTATTTTTTTTTTGTTTTTGTCGACTAAGTCGTGTGACTCTTTTGAAAGGCTTGTGACTGCCCCACTCTTTAGTAGTAGAGGGATAGTCATGGACTTCTAACTTCCTAAGATGTTAGGGATATATTGGTTCTCGAATGTATGCTCTTCCTCTTTGAGAGTTTGAGCGCTCGATCAATTTAACTGAAAACTACCCCGCCCCAAGTTAAGATGAGGGTTTTATTTAGAAAAGAAAACTCCTACTTCAAGGCTCAAAGGGGTTAAAGAGGGATTATCGTCCTTATATCTCCTTTGTTTGGGATTTGAAACAATGCCTTACATCATCAGCAGGTTTCAATTGAAATCATACGACAAGAAATTCAATGTTTTTGTTCATCATCCTCCTCCCAATTCCCTATCAAAGCAAGAGATCGGGTACCGTTGGCATTATAAGTTTATGAAAAAAATATTTTGAATGAGTGAAACAAATGGATTTATTCAAGACAAACATCTTGCATGAATATTCCAAAATAAACAAGTTCGTTCATGCTAATTATGCTTAATCAAAGAAACAGAAACATATAAATAAGCAAAATGTAACGTCTCAAAGTCCTTCACAATGTGTTTATGAAGTCTTCGCATTTGCGATCGGCATGGTAGTGGTGGTTTCCTCTGGCGCAGCCTCACTGGAATGAGTCGCCTTGCTTGCCCCAACTAGATCTGCCGATGCTTCAGTATCAGTCTTCGAATCTTCCTTCAGACTAACTTTCCCAGATTCTTAGTCGATCGGGGTCACATCATCTTGAGGATTGCTGAAATGAAGTGGACTAGGCTTGTATTATCTCTTAGGAGCATTTTTGCGGGGTGCCTGATTCCTCGGCTGTTGATTTGCCAGAGTGTTGGACGCCTGCTGATAGTTAGGCAGAGGTTGTTGATAAACCGGAGGCGGATAAACAGGAGCCTGCTGCACAGGCTGATAAATAGGAAACTGTTGATTGACAGGAGTTGCAACAGTAGCTACATAGGGTTGTAGAGCATACTGAACTGGGTAACCTTGAACATAATTCTGCTGAGGTAGCCAAGGTTGGTGAGGAGCCATCGAGCGATTCCTCGGACGTGTAGCTCTTTTATGGTGGTCAACGCTCGGAGTTTTGCACTTCGGAGGAGTAACTCGTCGAACTGGTTGAGCAATGGTGGGAAGCACTAAATTGGATTGAAGATCATGAGGAGGTATGTTTGCAACAGTAACGGCTGGTTGTGGATCCACAATAGTATGGGTGATCTCAGAAACAACAGTAGGTTGATTATCCATCTTCACCTTAAGGGCTTGCAGCATCTCCATAATCTGCCCCACACTTCCTCGAAGATCTTCGAGTTCATGGCTGACACGATCGATCTCTTGAGCTTGTTCTTCCATCCTTTTTCGAGCTTGGGCTCTAGTATTGTACTGATGCGGAGGACCCAGGGTGACGAAACTGGAATGCGAGAGAACCGAGGATAAGACACCGAGAGACACATGTGATGCAAAAATATGATGCAAACAATGCGAAATGCGAATGAAATGATTTCATGGAATTCAAATATTTACGAATATCGCAGAATACCAAAACTTTATTTATTACTTTGAAAACGGATTACAAATAACATTCTTAGAAAAGTCTTGGCATAATAGCTAAATAAAATCTAATAATGACCCTAAGGAAGCTTCCTGTTCTGCCCCTTGCTCTGCTCTTCGGGCTAGGCCTTTTTGAGGATGAGCCTATCTTCAAAAGGTAAATCGAGAGTTAGAGGAAAATAAATCCTTCATCAAAACCAAGCAAGGGTACGTTGGAAAAGTCTTCACAATTGTTGGTGATTAGTGTCCTTGATGTCGGATGACTTCGAGCATATGACTTTAGCAACGATCTTGTCCTTTAGGGTCTTTCTCCAAGAAAGGAAACAAAGACTCCTTCAGAATAGGTAACCCCGCCAATTGAGAGTACTCTTCTAGGGTAGGCAAGAGCTGGTACTCGAGGGATGTAAGGAAAAGATAATCTGGATCCTAGAACTGTAACAAAGTCGAAAGGAAACCTTCGTCTACTTGAGGTTTCAACAAAAATAACGGCCTTCCATACTTGTTTTTGGATCCTTTGTTGATCTTGAACCAAGGCTCCTAGCTTCCTTAGGTCATCTAACTTAAGTCCTTTAAAAGAATATCTCAAAGTTTTTTTTTGTTTTTTTTTTGTAATCCATGGTATCTTGTAATATTCATAAATAAAATTTGAATTCCATGACATGTGATGCAATGTGATGTCTTATGGATGCAATGCATATATACAAAGTCCTAGGTTAAAGGTATAAGGAGTTAGGGTCTACCCATCTCAATAGGTATGTATTAAGGTTAATTGTACCTGCAGAACAAGGGTTCTAAAGCGGTGCCCAAAGTCATCAATCCATCTTTCGAATATTATCAATTTCCCGATTAACTCGGTGGTTAATAATATTCTCAAGAGAATCTCTTTTGAGTGTAGTATCGCGTAGCGACTATTTTGGGAATATTCCCTCATAGTCCTCGCACTACGTCCTAGATAAGGCCAAGGTGGTGTTAAGATACTACGGTCCTCAATATCATAGACTCCAATCGACCATGGTAAAAGTTTTCACGAATACTCGTTCAACCGAACCATATTCGAAAGGGTCTCAACTGAGCGGTGATTCTCAAGTCGGCTTGGTCGGGAATCACTCCCTATAAGCCTCGTTGAATATCTCACCTCCTATAATAAGGTCACTCAAGTCCGGGTGTAGGACTTATCTCACAACAAAATAGATACCCCCCAAGCAATGTACAATATGAACATATTATATACGAGCAAACAAATAATAAAGTAAATGGCATGCAATAAACGAGGTAGGGATAACCCTTCAAAATTATGGCACTCCCCAGTGAAGTCGCCATTTTCTGCTGCAGTGGAAATAGGATATCAAACCATTAATTAGTTTGAATCACAATTCTTAATTCACAAACGCTCTTTGATTTATCCGAAGGAAAAGGTTAAAAGAGGGAAAACCTATTTTTGCATCGTAAACACAATGCGGGGAGATACCTAGGTAAGGGGTTGGTTAAGCTTAGGAAAGGTACTAGCACCCTAAACTTCTGTAGTACTCTACAGGAACCTTTTGTTTATTGTATGCCTTTTATTTTTATTTATTATCTGTTTGATGTATATATAGTGAGCTAAGGGATAGAGTGACCTAAAGACCTAAGGTTTAGTCCTAAGTTTACTCGGCAAGACGTCGCATCTTGTGCCTACGTATCCTGGATAGGGAATGGAATCAGAGTAATCGTAATTCCCCTTGAAAGGGAGGTTAGAAACTTCTTAACTATGGTCAAGGTTTCAACAGGGAATAAACGTATCTTAAGGACACGCTTACGTGGAGTTTTGAAACTCCTATTTCTACGTTGAAATGTTGAATTAAAATTATGGTTGAAATTAGGGATTCCACGGCGGGAAACCCTAAAACAGAGTAAGGCGACTCTTTGACCTAAAAGCTAGGGTAAATGGTATTTTCATCCACGGCGGGACACCTAGGCTATTAGGGTTTTGAAACGGTTGAAATTAGGGTTATTGACTCGGCGGTCAAACGGCTAAACCTAATTCCTTCGGAAGGTGATTAACGGTAAATTATGCAACTGATGAATTATTACATGGCAGAGTTAACGGTACGGAAAATAAAGAAAGCTGTAAAACAATAAGCATTGCGACGATCACTTGTATAAATTACAAATCCCAAAAAATGCAAAAAATAAATAACTGCGACGATAGCCTCGCATAAATTACAACCGAAAAAATAAACAAGAACAATAATTGCGATGATGGCCTCACATAATTACAATCCAAAGAAAATAAAATGTGAAAAGTACTGGATTAATACCCAATGAAAATTAAACGGGAATATTAAGCATTTTTATTTTAGTATTTTTTTATTTAGAAAATTGGAATGAAAGTGTGAAATGTTAGAAATTTATTAAGAAAAAGTTTGAGTTAAACTGTTAGAGTTTTAATAAAAAGTTAGAAATTTATGATATGAAAAAGAAATTAAAGTGTTAGGATCTTAATTTAAAAAAGACTGTTAGAAATTTTAACTTAAAGAAACAATTAGAATTTTAATTACATGAAAGATAAATTTTAATTTAAAAAGAAATGAGGTGTTGGAATTTTTATTTTAAATAAGAAGGAAGTTAATTTTAATTTTTGAAAAAACGTGTGGATTTTAATTTTATAAAAAACTAATTTTTTAAAGAAAGAGTTAGAATTGAATTTTTAACTAGAAAATCAAGTTTTATTTATTTATTTGAAAAAGAGTTAAGTTTTTTTAATTAAATTTTTTTCTTTTCAGTTTTTTAATTGTAACATAAAAGAAATCTTAATATTAATTATAACAAAAAGAGTTTTAATTTTTAATTATAACAAAAAGAGAAGTTTTAATATTAATTATAAAAAAAATAGAGAGTTTTTAATTTTAATCAAAAAGAAAAATTGTAGAACTAGTTACTACCTTATAATATCATTTCAAGTTAATTAAAAAATGAGACAGACAAATGATAAATGAAAAAGAAATAAAAATAGAAAACAACAAAAAACAATAAGAGGAGATAAATTGGGGAGGGTTACAGTTACTACTGAACGTGTTACTAGGCTTTTGTTTTAACCCTCCCTCTTCATCTTCTTGCATGCGACGCTGCTGCCATTGTTGCCTGTTGAAGCTTTTTTTTTCTTCTTCTTTGCATGACCACGATCCCTTCTTCTTTTCCTGCAAAAAAAACATCAAAAGAAAACATCCGTTAGAAGCAAGAGTTACTCACCTTTCACGGGTTTGAAGTGACTTTTCTACGATGGAGTTCGTTGATGATGAACGATGATGGTTTTTTTCAAAAATCTCTCCTCTTCTGATAAGTCGTGAGAACGGCCTCCGTTTTTATCTTTTGTCTCCTTCCCCTTTTATCAAATGCAACTCATGTTTATATAGGTAATTAGGGTTAACTCTAACTAAATAATTAAAATTAAATAATTAGTCAAAACTAAATAAAATTTAAACAAATTAAAATAAACTTAAAACCCTATTTATTTATACTAAACATTAAAAATATTATAAAAAGAATAAAATATTTTCTGATATTTTTAATTTTATGATTTTTGGATGTTTTTATGAATAATATGGAAAAAAAGTGAAAAAATAATTTAAATAAAATACGAAAATAATAATTAAATAATAAAAAAACTATTTTTTATTTATTTATGAAAATAGAAAAGTTATACTAAAAATAAAAGAAGCAAAATAAAAAATGAAGAAGGTGGGATTCGAACTCTCGACCTCTCGCACTCACAACTCCTTACACACGGTCTCTTGCCAATTGTGCTATTTTATTCATTCAAAATAAAGTGGCACTAGAAACCCTGTAAACTAAAAGAGCGCGCCACATGATAGTTTCTTGCAACAATCAACCAACTGCACAACCCATTAGTGGTTAGTTTAAACGCAATGCGAAATGAAATGGGATGCAATATGAAACGACTAATCTTATGGCAAAATTTGGGGTATTACACTTGGGTATAATTGACTTCTCCTGAATGAGTTTCATTCAGCAGATTGCATTCTACTGATTGGTGTCCTTGAGTACCACATAGTTCGCACTCAGTTGAAACTGCTGCTGCAGCTACTGGGTTCACGTACATATGTTCTACTTTAAGGGCTAAAACGTCCATTTTGGCTTGCATCATGTCTATAGAACTTATCTCATGTATTCCTCCTTGGGATTATTTCTTTTCCACCGTCGCTCGCTCTATCCCTCATTGAAAATGGTTTTGGGCCATATTCTCGATGAGAGTGCAAGCTTCAGGGTAAGGTTTATTCATCAGAACGCCCCCTACGGCGGCGTCGATGGTCATCTTTGTGTTATAGTGAAGTCCATTATAGAAGGTGTGAATGATTAGCCATGATTCCAGGCCATGGTGTGGACATATTCTCAACAGGTCTTTATATCTTTCCCAAGCCTCGAAGAGAGATTCACCTTGGTTTTAGGTAAATCTGGTTATCTGGTTCCTAAGAGCAGCTGTTTTGCTCGGGGGAAAATATTTAGCAAGGAAAACTCTCCTAAGGTCTTCCCAAGTTGTTATAGAATTGGCTGGAAGGAAATCTAACCACGCAAGGGCTTTGTCTCTAAGGTAAAAAAGGAATAATCTTAACCTAATCACCTTAGGGGTAGCACCATTGGTTTTAAAAGTATTAGCTAGTTGAATAAAAAAATTTAAATGTTGATTCGGGTTCTCGGTAGTGAGTCCCGCGAACTGGTTTTGTTGTACTAATTGTAATAGGGATGGTTTTAGCTCGAAATTGTGAGCAGGAATATTGGGGTTCACAATACTAGAACTAGGTTCGTCATTAGATGGTTGAGTGAAATCCTTAAGGGGTCTTTGGTTACATTCTTCGTCCATAGCTCTCTTAAATCTACGAATTAAGATACGTACGCAGGTGTAACGTTCAGGTTCCTCTAAAGGATCTATAAAGGTACCGGTGCTGCGAGTTCTTCATATTGATCGGTGGGTATAGCCTTAGTCTAGATGGTGTAACAATAGGGTACACAATTTTGACGTAATTGGTCCCCGGCAACGGCGCCAAAAACTTGATGAGCGATTCGCAAGTGCACGAATAGCGCCAAAGTAATATAAAAGATTATCGATCCCACAGAGACCAAACGTCAATCTATCGATTACTATTGTTACATTGTTTATCTAAGACAAATCAAATAAAGGATTGGGTTGTGAGAAATAAAAGTAAAGTGCGAAAATGAATTTAAAAATAAAGCAACAGGCATAGATGCAATTCATACAGCTACGTAGTATTCCAGATGTGTACATATAGGATTCCTTATGGGGTAATATTTTCTACTCATGAAAAGAACTAATTTAACGGGAACTGTCGCTTTCGCGTATTCAGAACCGAGTTTACCGCTAATCGACCCCTCTTATTGTCACTTATAAAAAGGTGCACATTGCGTTAGGACTAATAAACCTATTTTAAAGAAATATAGTTTCTTGACTTAGTTGAAAAGTATTTTAACCTGGAATTTCTAACAAAAAGAGGTTCTTACGAACCAGACTTTAAATCCATAAACGCGTCCGAAAACAGTTTTAAAATCGGTTTTATTAAATATTAAAGATTCCTAATTAACTGAGCCAAGCGCTTTCGCTTCCTTGGAACAGTTAAAACTAACCAAATTTATCTAAAGGTTGAACGACTTTTGATCTTACCCAACAGATTTTAAGTACAGAAAATAAGTGTTAAAAGTTAAAACAACCCTTAAGTAATTCTACTGACAACCGTGTGGAATACTAATTATAACTATAATCCTCGCATCCTAGCCCTTAAGATTTAGCCGGACATGGTAAATAAATGCGAGTAAATAAAGTGTGGGTAAATAAATAAATAAAGTGCGGTGCGAGAAATAAAGGGTGCGGGAAATAAATGCGGGTAAATAAATAAAAGGAAATAAATAGACAGAAACCTGCTCTAAACGAGAGGCTTTAAAATCTTGAACAACTGGAAGTAAAAAGACTGAATTAAAATGGCGACATGTTTAACTTCTACCCAAGTGCTCCAAACTCGATTACAGACTCGATTACACGGTGTGATAACCCCTCGATGTGAGAAGTTTATCACTTTACAATAGGTGAAATTTATGGCTTGAGTTCTGTTCTCTAAGCTTGGATGATTTGAAATGAATCAGAACTCTTCTATTTATAGAGGTAGGAAAGTACAGGTAAAGACAGGAATGCCCCCCAACTCCTTTTGGGAGGGAAACATCCGTGTGAAGGTGGCGCCTGCCACTTCCTTGTGGCTCCCGCCACCTCCTTGTGGCGCCCGCCATGTGTACAATTCCTCAGAAAGTAGGGTTTTCAGCTCGTGTTTCTTCATTTCTTCTCGAGTAGCTTTAAAAATACAAAACCTGAAAAAGAAACAAAACAAAGGCATAATACAAGAAAACAGAAATAAAATACTAAATAACGTGCGTGAAGTCGAGTCAAATAAACAGTATAATTTAAGCCTATCAAGGAACATGTTCTGAAGAAAATGCTTCTAAAAGAACAATTGCTGAAGATTCTCAAGATAGATTTTGCTGAACAAAGATCTTGAAATTATGAAGACTAAGTTTTTGAAGATTACACAAAGAAAGACTCTTCTAAAACACGATTCATCAAGATAATATTTGAAGCCTATGAAGATGTTAGAAGAGTGAAGATCCGAATGCTTTTAAGCTGAATATAATAGTATTAAAACATTGTATCCTCTACCTCGAAAAGGTGGCGCAGAAGAAGCTTTTTTGTATAGTGATGTTGACCATTCCTTCATATGAACGTTGGGATATTGCTTTTGGAATATGTTTCCTAGAATACCTCTCAAAGGATCTATTCTATCCTGATCTATAAATTGAAGACTTAGAGGCTTAAAGAAATATTTCTCATGGCCAAGAAGCTAGTTGCTTGTCGCGCATAGCTTATTGCTAAAGCAGCCATTGATCACACAGAGAGAAAGATAAAATATTATTGGTTGTTGTTCATATAAAGGATTATTATTCAACACAGCAAACAAATCAACATGTAGCAAACAAGATGGAGCTTCTACCACAAGAGTGTACAATGATGATTATGCTAACACCATATGAAATTACTCAAGTGAGACATTATAAGTAAAGCATAGTAGCTTAGTTGAACTTGATGGTTGAATTGGAAGAAGCATTATATGCTTGAGAAAGGAGTACAAAAGGATAAGCTAGAAGCTTAATGAAAAGAAGTCGAAGTGCTCAAACAAGAAAGCTTTTAAGCAACAAAACTAGTGCTTTATAATCTCTTAAAGATTTATCATTAGATATTGATGAGTCCAAGCCTTTGAGGTTGGCATCAATTTTGGTAAAACTAACTTGACAACTAGATGTTGGACAAGATGTCCTAACATGAAGAACTAACTGAAGAACAAGATGTTCTAACAAAGTTATTCGACATCTTTGTCTGTTACAGTTTTTAAATCTGTTTTGAATTTGTTAATTTAAATTCCGATTGCTAAAGATTATTTGTTTTTCCTAGGTGGCGTCCAAGATTGAGGAGTCATAAATTATGATTATAATTTGAAGATGTTGTTTCTAAGTGTGGCGACACTTTAGGAAACTTAGGATTGAAGAAACTATTCTTGAGGAGAATTAGTTGCAAATTATGTGGAACAAAATTGTTGCATTTTTGAAGCCCAAATCTAGTCTTGTTTATGGTTATAAATAGGATGGATTTAACCTAAGATAGGTGTGTAATTTGCACTTCTGCTTAGTGTGTACTATGGTTTATACTTTGTGAGCCTCTATTATATTGTGTTGATACCAAAGTTAGACAATTTTCATTGAGTTGTAATTTCAGTCACTATTGTGATTGAAAGGGAATTGAGAAGGGTCTCATACCTAGGAAGAGTCTTAGGTGGAAAGTAATCAGGGATAGTGATTAAGTGATAAGTTGTAAATAGTGGAGTTTAGCTTAGAATTAATACTATCTAGTGGATTTCATTCCTGGCTTGGTAGCCCCCAGACGTAGGTGTTGTTGCTCACTAAACTGGTATAACAATTTTGTGTATTGTTTACTTTCTGCAATTTGTTTTCTGCTCCTTATTATCATTGTGTTTGGAGCAGAGATCAAGTGTCTCAACATATTTTAGGACATCTGAGATCTGCTACCAGAATTTCAATTGGTATCAGAGCAGGCATCCAATTCTGTATCTGGGTGAGATTCAGGGACGATACTTTCTGGTTCAATGGATAAAGAATTAGGAATATTAAATAGACCACCCATTCTTGATGGTTCCAATTATGAATATTGGAAAGTGTGCATAGTGGTATTCATCAAGTCTATAGATGGTAAAGCATGGAAGTTGGTGGTAAAAGGGTGGGACCCACCAAAGGCCAAAGATAAGGATGGAAAGGTCACTGATGAGTTGAAACCTGAGGAAGACTAGGATGATGAAGATGAAAAGATTTCTCAAGGTAACTCCAAAGCCTTGAATACCTTGTTCAATGGTGTTGACAAGAACATCTTCAGGTTGATCAAAAATTGTATTGTTGCTAGGGATGCTTGGGAGATATTTAAGACTGTGCATGAAGGAAATTCTAGGGTAAAGTCTTCTAGACTCCAACTTCTCACCACCAAGTTTGAGAACTTGAGGATGAAGGATGATGAAAGTATTCAAGACTTTCATATGAACATTGTTGGTATTTCCAACACTTCAAGTGATCTTGGAGAAAAATTTCCAGAAGCCAAGTTAGTTCAAAAGATCCTAAGGTCTCTTTCAAAGAAATTTGATATGAAGGTGACTGCTATTGAAGAAGCACATGATATAAACACTATAAAGGTGGATGAGCTAATGGGATCTCTTCAAACTTTTGAAATGGCCTTGAATGAGAAAACTGAGAAAAAAAAAGCTTACCCTTGAAGACTAATCAAGATGAAAGCAAGACAAATTTCAAGGAGGAATTGTCGAAGGTTGTTGTGTTTCTTGGAAAATAGTACAATCAATTACTAAAGAGGATGGAAGGGGATTCAAGAGAAATTGTCAAGATTCAGTCATCTGATAACACCAAAAGGAAGGATTTTGGAATAAAGTCCAAAAATGAAGAGAAATCTGGCAAAGGGAAATGAGTCAAGTGCTATGAATGTGAAGGTTTTAGACACATTAAATCTGAGCGTTCTACTTTTCTCAAGAAATAAAAGAAAGGTTTATCTACATCATAGTATGAAGATGATTCTGCAAGTGAAGGAAAATCACCCAAATAGGTTTTTGCTCTTACAGGGTATTTGACTCTGATGTAGAATCAGATATTGGAGAACTCTCATATAATGATCTGGTCAACTCCTACAGGGAGCTGTACACCAGAAGTGCATAAATCTGTCAGCTAGAAGAGGATCAACATGGTGTTATCATGCGTCTTGAGGATGAAAGATTATAGCAGCTTGACATCATCTCTAATATAAAGGAGGAAGTTGTATTGCTCAACTCTAAACTCGACAATATAACCAAAACTGTTAGAATGCTCAACAGCAGTTCTGACGTGCTTGATGAGATCCTTCAATTTGGGAGGGATGCTGGAGATATCAGAGGACTTGGTTATAATGACCAAGGTGTGATGAGCAAAAGAAAGAAGCCAGAATCTAGTTCTACCCATCCCAAGAGGAGACAAAATCAGAAGATGTGAAAAGGGATGTTTCAACATCCACGTAGACATCAGAAAGATACTTCAAGAAAAAAAAAGTGAGACTGAAAATGTGATCATTGTGGTAAGTATGGCCATAATAAACCTCATTGCTACAGGTTACATGGCTATCCCAAGTTTGGATCTTAATCCAGAAAGATGCAAGTTGGTAAAGCTGGAAAGAAGTGGAGTCCTAAGAATGAGTTTGTGGCCCTAATAACCCATTCTTCTCTAGAGGCTCTGCTGAAGAGAAGTGGTACTTTGATAGTGGTTATTCAAGACACATGACTGGTGTCAAGAAATTTTTGGTGAATATAGAATCTCATGACTCTAACTATGTCACCTTTGGAGATGGGTCCAAAGGAAAAATTAAAGGGGTTGGAAGATTGGACCATGCTAGGAAACCTACTTGATAAGGTGTTGCTTATCAAGGGATTGACTGCTAATTTGATTAGTATTACTCAACTTTGTGACCAAGGTATAAAGGTCAATTGTACCAAATTTTAATGTTTGGTTATGAATGATAAAGATGAAGTCATCATGAGGGTGTCAGATCAAAAAATAATTTCTATATATGGACTTCTTTACAGACAAAGTGTTCATCAATGTCAAAAGGGAAGCATCAGAAACCTGCCTCAGATATGAACATTGATGAATGTGAAAGTGGGAAGTTAAACAAGATGTCACACAAGAAGTTGCAACATCAGACTATCTCAAGGATTCATGATCTTCTTCATAGGGTCTCTATGGTTGATAATTTTGAAGGAAAATGATGTGGTTATGCTGTTACTAATGACTCAATTACAGAAACTGAAGGAATAGAAACCAAGGATAGTTGCTCTCAGATCATAGGATTTAGACAGATGCTGACTGAGCATAATGTCACATAAGATGTTGTGACATCTTACTATGATAACTTGAGTCTCACAAATGGTTCCCAAAATCAAATTGAGGAGTTAAGGGGAAAATTAGGGTTTTGCATGATTGAGGGTTTTGAGAAATTAATTTGTGAGAATACTACTCATATGGTTCCAAAAAATAAAGAGAGGATTTCAAAATCAATCATTTCAAAGTGACCTAAACCTCTCCCTCGCACATTTCCTTCATACTGTACCTTTTGTTACAAACTGTTTCACCTTCGTGCTCGGAGAAAACCCTAATCCAGTTTATTCTTGTTCAACCTTCCAGTGTGCCAAGATGTCTCAACAACAATCTTCTAAGGGGGTAACCCAGAAGGAGAATGTTCCATCTTCAACAGCTAGGGCTAAGTCTGGGAAACTGTCTGCTGCAGAGGCCATTGATGTTGCTCCACTAGCTATGGTGCCATGCAAGTCTGAAAAAGTCCCTGTGAAAAGATCTAAGGATCTCTCTACAGGTAATCCTTCAAAGACCTCTGATGCTTTTCCTAACCCTAGGAGTGAGAAATAAATATTTGATATTGATAAGAGAATCAATCAAGTAGTTGCTAGAACCTTAAATATAAGGAGTCGTATATACGTTGTTGGTATTACTAGACCTTTGGCTCAGATTCTTCCCACTACCTCTACACCGACTGCTAAACCAGAGGTAGTTACTAAGGAGAATATTGAACAAGATAGGAATGAAGGGGATAATCATGAAAAATCAGAAGGGAATCTACACACCCTTGCTAATTCTGTGGTAAGAGATGTTGAAGAAAATGATGGAACATCTTCCTGTGAAGAAGAATCTCAGTGAAAGGGTCAAGCATTTGAGAGTAATGCTAGAAAGGCTACTGATCAGGCTATCAATGTTGAAGACCTGCCTTCTAATAATGAGATCATTGCCAAGAGTCTATGTCCTGGTGCGGCCATGAGACTGAAGTGCAGAAAAGGTAAGGGTGTGGCTGCTAAGGACACACCAACCAAGATCCCTAAGAAACCTGTGGTTGGACCATATAAACCTTGGAGCAAGGTTGTTATTGTGTCGAAAAAGAGAAAATCTGAGTCTGATACTGAGTCAGACTATGATGTCCAGGAAATCATGCATGTAAAGAAACTAGCTTCTAAGAAGAAGGTTGATGTTCTACCAAAAGCTCCTTTGGACAATGTTTCATTCCATGCTACTGAAAACGTGGGAAGATGGCAATATGTGTATCAAAGGAGAGTTTCCTTAGAAAGAGAACTAGGAAAAAATTACCTTGAGTGCAAAGAAGTGTTGAAGATGATTGAAGATGCTGGCTTGATAAAGACAATCATTAAATTTAGTCCATGCTTCAAGAAGCTTATGAAGGAATTCGTGGTTAACATTCCTGAAGGCTGTAATGATCCCAATAGTGAAAACTTCAGGAAAGTATATGTCAAAGGAAATATTGTGACATTTTCCTTCATTGTGATCAACAAGTTCCTGAGAAGATCAAAAGACCCTCAACCTAAGGTTAGAGAGACAGATGACCAGGTGTGTCAAGAGATCACCTGCAAAACTGTGAAGTAGTGGCCAAGCAAATGGAAGCTGTCAGTTGGGAAACTTAGTGTGAAATATGCAATTCTGCATCAAATTGGTACTGTCAACTGGGTTCCTACCAACCACACTTCAACCATCTCTACTGGGCTAGGAAAGTTCATTTATGTTATTGGTAGAGGAAGGAAGTTTAATTTTGGTGCCTATATCTTTGATCAAGTTCTGAAGCAAGCTTCATCAACTGCAACTAAGCTGCCTATATGCTTTCCCTCCCTCATTTGTGGTATAATCCTGGATCAGCATCCTGGTATTCTGGTGCCTGCAAATTATGCAATGAAAAGGGAATCTCCTTTGACATTGCACTATAAGTTGTTTGTTGGGAGTCATGTCTCAGATATTGTTTCAACATCTGCATTAACATCTGTTCCTGCAACTTCCAAGGAGGATACTATTTCCTAGCTAAAAGATACTTGCAAGGACTTAGATGTTATCATCAAATCCAGCATAGCTAGGAAGGCTAAACTGGAGCAGTTAATTCAGGCCATGACTACTGAGTAAAACAAGGGAACTAGAGATGACACTAATAATGCTGAGAAGAATGCAGCTGGCGATAATGGGGTGGATACTGATGATGATGCTGAAGATGAGGTTGATGATGATCATGGAGAAGAAGAGGAGGATGATGAGGAAACTAAAGATGACTGTTGAATGTTGTCTTGTTTTTTTGTGTGGTTATGTAAGGGCTTAATGCCCAAGATGATTGTTTTTGGCACTTTATGTGCATATTTTGTACTCTAATACTCTTTGTTTTTACTTGGTTATTTAGTTAGTTTAACTGCCTTTGTCATATTATGGCTAAAAAGGGGGAGTAATACTAACTTTACTAACCACTATCTGCTAACCACTGACTACTATTATTGCTAATCATTGAGGGGGAGCATGTAAATATGTTGCTTGCAGAAGAAGGATCTAATTAGTGGGGAGGCAAGATGTTTTTCCGCTACTGATGTTCTGATGTTTCTGAATCTTGGTCCCAGACTGTGGTTTTCTGTCTGCAAGTTTCTTTTAGTTAGTTTTAGCTAAAATCTGCCAAAGAGGGAGATTGATGAGTCCAAGCCTTTGAGGTTGGGATCAATTTTGGTAAAACTAACTTGACAACTAGATGTTGGACAAGATGTCCTAACATGATGTACTAACTAAAGAACGAGATGTTTTGACAAGATGTCCTAATAGGGTCATTCGACATCTTTGTCTCTTACAGTTTTTAAATCTGGTTTGAATCTCTTAATTTAAATTTCGATTGCAGAAGATTATTTGTTCTTCATAGATGGTGTCCAAGATTGAGGAATCAGCGATTTTGATTATAATTTGAAGATGTTGTTTCTAAGTGTAGCGATACTTTAGGAAACTTAAGATTGAATAAACTATTCTTGAGGAGAATTAGTTGTAGATTTTGTGGAACAGAATTGCTACATTTTTGAAGCCCAAATTCAGTCTTATTTATGGTTATAAATAGGATGGATTTAACCTAAGATAGGTGTAGAATTTGCACTGCTGCTTAGTGTGTACTAGGGTTTGTACTTTGTGAGCCTCTATTGTATTGTGTTGATACCAAAGCAAGACAATTTTCATTGAGTTTTAATTTCAGTCATTGTTGTGATTGAAAGGGAACTGAGAAGGGTCTCATACCTAGAAAGAGTCTTAGGTAGAAATTAAGCACGGGTAGTGATTAAGTGATAAGTTGTAAATGGTGGATTTTAGCTTAGAATTAATACTATCTAGTGGATTTCATTCCTGGCTTGGTAGCCCACAGACGTAGGTGTTGTTGTTCACTGAACTGGGTTAACAATTTTGTGTGTTGTTTACTTTTTGCAATTTGTTTTCTACTCCTTACTATCATTGTGTTTGAAGCAGAGATCAAGTGTCTCGACATCTCTTAGGACATCTGAGATCTGCTACCAGAAATTAAAATAGCTTTGTATTAAAAAGTAAGGAGCTGCTGCTCAAGAACTTTCTAGAAACACTTAGGTGTTCTTGTACTTCGTTTGTGTAATTAGCTTGTAAGAAGCATTAAGTGTACAGATGTAAAATCCTTTTTCTAAATGTCGCATAATTCCTTGTTGAAGGTAGCTTAAGAAATCCTATTTAAGGTGGCGCGAATCCTTGTTGAAGGTGGCAAGAAATTCCTTAGAAGGTAATGTTTATTCCTTGAGCGGTCGAGTGAAGACCAGAATGCTTGAGAAAACTAAGCATGTTTCTAACACCTTATCGGATGATTCCTTGAGAGGCGAATGAATGCCAGGATTCTCAAGAAGGCAATGAAGGGTTTCTGTTATGTTTGTAATCATTGACGATTATTGGATTAAGTCTTTGTGATAAGGCAAAATCACCTTGAGAGGTAGACATGAGTAACTTCGTTAACAGTGAACCAAGATAAAATAATTGTGTTCATTTATTTTATTTACTTGTTAATGCAATTGATTTAATTTCCACAAATGGGGATAAGATATGAAACTCAATTCAAACCCCGATTTCTTGTGTTTCTCAACCTTCAATTGGTATCAGAGGCTGGTTCTGTTATTGATGTTTATCAAACACTTAACCGTGTTAGATAAAGATTCGGACGAGCTTTGAGAAATGCTTTGATTTATCTCCTCCACCATATACAATTTTAGTCTCATACAATGGTGGAAGATTGAGAATTTAAATGATAAACCAGAAAGGTCCATTCTGGATTATGTCACTGATTCTTAAGAGTTGGTTGCTATTGACAATTTAACTCTCTCTTATGATGCTTGCAAAAAGATTGAAAGCAAGATAAAAAATCAGCTGATAAAAGGAAAATAGACTCATCAAATATTTGAAGAATCTGATGAATGCTATTTTTGGAATATGTTAGTTGAGAACTACGTATTTTATCAAGGTGATGCCTAGACAAGGCTTAAGAAGGATAACCTAAAAAGAATCAACAAGAATGATCAAAAAGCAAGAAATCTTATTTGCTGAAAGTTATTTTTTCTGAGTATGGGATGTTTTCAACAATCAAACTTGGTCTACCGTTGACTTTCTCAGTATTGCTCATTAGGAACTCTTTCATGCGAAGGAGAGAAAATGCTTAAGTCATGATTCTAAAGCATGAACACTTCAAGATGAAGTATACTAAAGATGTTAGAAATCTTGTCATCAAGATTTTAAATCATGACTGCAGAATTTAAGATTCTGAATGATGATTTCTTCGTCAGGATTCTTGAAGAAGATGATCAGAAGCTTGCTATGTGAATAGAAGCTTATGGCAACTGATCAAGCATGCAGAAGATTTGGAGTAAAGCCTCTCTTGAAGATTTGAAGATATGAGCTAAAAAGTATAACTCAAAAAAGAAGAAAACTGTTATGCTTCAATCAATCAGAAGCTGAAGAGATCAGAAGAGAAAGACAGAATGCTACTTCTAGTTAGAAGACAAAGAAAGTATTTCTTTCTTCAAAAGGACAAAGCCTAAGAAGAAAGCATGAGATTCTTAAAAGAAATGGATGAAGAATACACGAGGTGTTTTTATGTTCTCAGAAGGCGCTGCAAAAGAAGAACGAACTAACATAGCACTTTTAGTTGATGTTAGAACACCCAATGCAGAGGATCTCTCCAGAAGGTAAAGTAGTTTCTTATGCAACAAAAACTATCTTTAATGCAGATGCTCTTAGTGGAGCAATCAAAACACTAGCTGTGTTATCAAAATTCTGACTGTCCATATATGATGATGACATATACTCCGTTTCTGGAAAAGCTTCACATATTTCTGAAGTGATCAGAAAGGATGATTATCAAGCTGTCAGAAGTTTGGAAGAACAACACATGTAATATCAACTTTCTAATTTCTTGACATATGTGCGTTCATTAAGAGAAATAGCTTGACACAAGACAAGCAAGTTGTTAGCTTGAGAAAGATATCTCAGTTGAACAAGTTTAAGTTTGTCAGAATGTTATCCAAAACTTTATTCTCAGAAGGTTCTGGTACATGAATGTATCCTTCTGTCACTCACTACTTTCTGGACTCATGTGACTGAGTGGAAGTATGAGCTCAATAAGCTATCTGATAAAAAGAAGATTCTGACGTTCTAGTTCTTCGTAATCAAATACAGATAATTGAAGAATAGAACAAGCTTGAAAAGAAATGGCTAATCATCGTGACAAAGCATTTCTAGAAAGCAGATAGCATGTTTATTCAGAATAGAATATGATTCAAATCTATTATGAATATCCAAAGACTACTGAAGTACCTTCATTAAAATTCAAATCAAGGTCAGATTTGATGATAAGCTTGAACGTCAGAAACTAAAGCTTAATGGAAGAATACTGAGCTAGAAACTATCTTATCTGTGATGAAGAAAATGGAGCCGCCGAAGAGGGAGAAGATGAGGAAATCAGAAGATGTCTAATAAAAAGTCATCGCAGTTCACACTCCCTAAGAAAGGAAAGACAAACTTTCTGATGAATTGTTTCTGGTTGATAAGATCAAATCAGTAAGAACAAGATTAGCATTCAAACCCATAAATGAAATAGATTTTGGTTTGATGATATCTGCATCTGGTGAAGATCAGTACCTATTCAATAAAGATCAACATCTATACAATAATTGAACTATGATGATGCAATAAGATTCCGCCAAGTATCTTTAGCACATAAATGCTCAGAGTTTATATTTAAGCTAAGAAACAAGTGGCCTTATGAAAATGAGCTTTCTTGAAGAAATCACGTTCTAATCTTTCTTGAAGATAGAAGACAGAAGATTCTAAGGATAGAACTTGGTTCTTCTCGAACGATCAAAGATGAAACCAACGTCAGAAGATATGTTCTCATCTTTCAGAAAGGAAGCTCAATAAGTCATGAAGATGATCATGCCTCTACTCAATGTTAAAGATTCCTATAAAGATAGAAGATGGAAGAAGAAAATGATTCTAGTGGTCCAGCTAGAAGTGATGTCAACAAGTCATCAACCCTAGAAGCTAAACGGGTGGTGATTCTGAAGAAGCCTCTACATCAGAAGCTGGAATCTACAAAAGTATTGAGTAATGTATTTCTAACCTTTACTATTTAAATTCAAATAGTCTAGAAATCCATTCTTATGTCTTAGAAAATCAAATCTTTAAGAAATATATCTTGAGTATTAAAAACGTGTGAACGATTGAAATCTTTGTAACCATTGGGAACTGAGAAGTTAACCCTCTCAAAACATTGTCAAGTATGTGAAGAGGTTATACCTCGATTTAAGACATATGTCCTCTTTGCAACCCATTTTCAGTAATCATTGTCCTAAATGACTAGACGTATCTTAGGATTACATGCAAAAACTGATTTTACTTTCATTATTGCCTTTAACCATTGAAAAATGAAGAGTATAACTCATTTATTAGTCATTATGATAAATTGTTGTCTTACATGCACCATACCTAGTATCTGATGGAACAACTCAAGTAATGAGAATATCATTGATATAGGACATTAAAATCATTTTACCTTACTTTTGTCAAATATCCTGAACTCATTCCTCCTTGAGTGTCTTCTTTGTTTCTATTTAAACGTGTTATCTTCTTAGGTATTCTATTTTCATATTTTATTAGGAGAGTTAACTTATAATTTTAATTTATCCCACCTGCTTTGGAAACAGTTTCCATTTTTAGCTATCATTAATCATCACGCTTAACTAGTCTTTCTATCATTTATGATGGCCATAAAAGTTCCCGTCTCCTTCATTTTCAATCACTCCTTCCTTATGAACTTCATATCCCATCTTTGTTTTGTTTCACCTTCCTCAAATCACCATGTATATCAAAACTTTCTATGGAAATGAAGAGATTCTTGAAGTCATTGTCGAAAAATGATCTCACTTTATGAGTCTTAAGGGAACAGATCGTGACATCATTCTCGATGATCAAAAACAAAAATGGAGCAAATATTTTGATCTTTTAAATGAACCTGTTTATTCAAATCTTGTGAAAGAATTTTGGAAGTATGCCCTAATTAGCGTTGATGGAAAATTCATTTGCTCCCGTATTCATGGTGTTGGGCTTGTCATTTCTCCTAAATCCATTGCTGATGCTATTGGTTGTGATCAATCCGATATCATTGTGGACGAATTTCTCTTTACCTATTTCTTTATTGAAAATTTTGCTAACATCCATGACACTTCTCTCAAATATGAATCCACAAATCTTGAAAATCTTCTTCCCACCGCTAGAGCATGGTTCAATCTTCTTCTTGCCAACTTTTGTCCTCGTGAAGTTGAAAAAATGTTCTATCCCATGTTGACCGACTCTTTATCTATTTTTAATGAATAATATATGTGTCAATCTACCCTTAACCATATTCAACTACCTAAAAGAATCTATAACTACCTCGAGAAGTCAACATAAGTCCTTCATACTTGACGCTACTCGAAAAATGCATCGTGCAACGACGGGGAGGCGAAAAAGATAGACAGAAGAGTCGCCACCGAACTTTATTTATCCCATGAGGGGAAAGGAAAATATCGAGAAAACCTTAAGAAATAAATGGATAAGATGGTCTCGCAACCAAGAACAGGTTCGGAAGCCGGTTATGCGAAGGGAAGGTATTAGCACCCCTCGCATCCATCGTACTCGATGGGAACCTTTTGTTTGTCGATGTGTGAATTTATCTGCTTAAACGTTATGCTATAAGAAGTGTTCCACAGGGTAAAAGAAAAGGGTATTAGAGACGGGGAAAGAGAGATAACAGAGGGGAGTGGAGAAAGAACGGACTCGGTAGGACTTCGCGGTCCTAGGCCTACGTATTCTCAATAGGTGTGAGAAAGTCAGAGTCGACGTAGTTCGGGACTACGGATATAGGGGGAATGTGCTCGCCAAGACATCGCCGTCTTGTGCCTACGTATTCTCATCTGGTATGAGAAATCAGAGCAGCCGTAGTTCGGCCTACGGTGTGTTGGTATTTTTTATGGATGATGCTATCGTGCGCATTCTAGCAGTTAGGTGTTTCGCTGCTCGCTCGTTGGAGACTTAGGCATTACCTGTTTGCGGTAGAACGGACGTAACATATCCTTTTTGAAGGATTGATTAGTTTTCGCCACGCGGGGCAAGAAGTCACGTTTGATTGGATTGTTTTTTAGGGGGCGAGACAGGTCCTCGGATAGTAACCCCTACGGGTAGTACCCAATTCGTTATCTCAAAGTTTTTGTTATAAAAGGTGTGGCGAACAAGGTATCTTTGTATTGAAAGACGAGCGTCGAAACCACCCTCACTACAGTGGGCATCCCTATGCTCGGAGAAGAAAAGGTCTACACCCAATCCTCTCTCTTTAATTCAATGCAAAGAGAACTTCATTCTCTTATTAAAGGTGTTTTTGGCTTTGAATGGTAAGTGTTTTGCGACAGAGAACCCTACGGTAAACGTCAACACTCAGGATAGAAGAAGGCCTACGCCTAACCACTCCACGACCATTCAAGTTTTTGTTGTGAAAGATTTGAAAATGCACTCGGTACGGGACCGAGGTTTTAGGAGGAAAAGTTTAGAAGCGTCTTCGTATTGAAAAAAACGAGTGTCAAAACCACCCACACTACAGTGGGCATCTCGACACCCGGAGAAGAAGAGGTCTACACCCAATCCTCTCTTTTTTAATTCAATACCAAAGAAAGTTATTTTTGAGAAAACGTTACAAGATACAACGCGAGCAAACCCTAATAGAGAGTCAACTTTCAAGTAAGTCCAGGCTCTTGAAAATCATCAATGATTTGAAATGTTGTTTTATTAAATGAAAATAATTAAAATTATAGTTAATTTGCAAAAAGAATGGATCAAGAATAAGTAAGTATGCAAAAAATATTGATTTTGGAAATTATATAGTTAAAACAAATAAATAAATTAAATTAAATTAGGAAAAATGCAAGAGGTGGGAATCGAACCCACCTCCCTTTGGTTCAAAGTCAGCAATCCCAACCACTAAGGCACCAGGCGCGCGTTTGATATGGAATAGGGGGGAAAAATATAAAAGGGGAGAAAGGGAAATATAAAGGAAAAAAATAAAAAAAGAAATAAAAGATGGTTTTGGTCCACGACAGGACTCGAACCAAGGTACAGAGGGATGTAAAATGCAAGGCCTTACCGCTGGGGCGGTGATACTTCCAATAACTAATTTGGAAAGAAAAATATACATAGTAAAACAAAGATAATTGCTGGGTAAAAAAAATAAAGCAACTTCAAAGCAAAAGCAAAAGCTGTCCAAAGTACTTCAAAACTCCATGGAATTGAGTGAAGTCTGAGCCTATCTCGCATATTGTTTAATGATGAACACAAAGGTGTTGTTCAAATCTTCAAAATCGTGTTTGTAAAGTAAAAACGAATGAAAACGCGAGAAGAGTTATTGAAGGGCTAAATTGAGACCATAGGCCATGACTGATGTAAATCTGAGCACACAAAGATCTAAACATGTTTTGAAATTCAATACTCATGGATGAATCACCAAGAGCAAAAGTAGTTCCTCAATAAATTAAGAAAAAGGATAACGATTCGCGTATCACGTACACAAACTCCTGACAAATCTCAAATCAATCAAAACATAGGACTACCACTTTGTGACAACAACTTAAACACAATTTGAGTTACAAACAAAATAGGATTTTAACGTAAATGCTAGCAAGCAGACATCTACAAGATCTTGACAAAAACTCCAAGCAATGATTCAAACATGGTTCATGATTTCAAAACAAACATAAAGCACAACACAAGTGCAGCAAGAATATGACCTTAACAAAAGCTAAAAGTAATCTCAGTGTACAGCAAACACATCAACAACAACAAAGCAGTCCTGCTGGCAATTTGCTCTAAAAAAAAAAAACAAGTTAACCTATATGCCAAACAATTAGCAAGTCATGGATGTAGTTCCTGCTCGAGGGCATACTCCAAACAACAATTTTCTGCCACACATAAAAACTTCAAAAGCTGGTACTACTATGCCCAACAAACAGCAACAGTATGCATCCTAATCCAACAGTGAGATGTCAACTTGAAAATAAATGGATGTTCCAAATGCTGAACAGAAATTGATGTTTATCTAATGTTCTAACCAAAACAAAATAACTCATGCTCAAAAGTAAACCAAGACCAAAACAAATGCCACTACTCTACTCCTGAATACAAACTGCTGGCAACAGTTAAGAGCAAGCATCTTGGTTTGATTACACCATAACAAAACAGCAGGTTTAGGCAAAACAGAAACCAGGTAAGGATTCAGAACCGTCCCATAACAAACACTATCACAACACATTAAGACACACATCTGCATTTTGCCTCACATGCAAGTTTTAAACATGATAAAAACAAAACTCCATCAACAAACAATCAACAAAACATGTCCTCAAGGCCAAACACAAAATAAAACTCTCAGCCCTCAATCAATACGCATTTGAAATTAGCAGCAAAACAAACCCTGCTGATCATAGTATTTAAAAGCCACAAAATGAGCAACACCCCCACTTAAACCAACACTGATGCTATGAATTCCAGCCAAATACACACAAAAAGAGGATAGGCAAAACAAGCAGGCATTTGGAATGAGGAAAATGCAAGTAAGATCCCTAGACACTCTACTGCTACAAGTTAACATTTCTAAAACAATCACAGCATATACATAGCAATGAAGTAATACGTTCTATACTAACACAACCTGCACATCACAATCTCATGGTTGAACATCAAACAAGGACAGACCACATAGCATGCTAACATTAGATTGACATAACTCAACATGATCAAAACATACACAACAGTTGAGATTTCCTTAAGTGAAATATTGAAGCATATGAAGTTATCAACCCTAAATGGAAAGTGACAGTCAAGATCAAGACTCGAAGGCTACACAAATAGATCTACATCATCAGAACATTTTGGCAATAAATATCATGATGTCTAAGGCAAGGAAAAGAAAAAATCCACTTCATAATTGGACACAAGCAACATTTTCATCAGTATTGACAAAGTAACTTTAAGGCAATTGACAACTAACAAATGTGATGGAAAACAAAGCTGCATACAAGGTTATGTTCATAACACAACACTCAAGCAAATTCAATAAATGGTTCAGATTCACAACAAGCAAACAACCATCAAAACAATCAGTATCCTCATAATAGCATGACCAAAGTACACCAAAAACTCAGCAAGTTTACCTAAGCAGAAACATGTAACAGGTCAAGTGCTCAAAAATCAACAATGCCCTTACTCTTTTTAGACTTAATAGGAATCAAATACTTTAACCAGAACACATAACATACACATCTTTTGAACTGTCATCAGGAATTGCAGATAGGGCACCATGAACGCGTTTCATCATTTTTTAGCATGTGTAAAGTTTAAGAAATAAACTAGGCAGAACAAACATTCAATCATGATATATGCATATGAGGAGAATGAAAACAAACATCCATACCTAGAAACAATAACTAAAATGCCAAAGATCTTTGAAGAATCCCACCTTTGAGAGCAACTTCAAGACCTCACTCTTCAAGATACTTTTTCTTTTCTTCCCAACCAGAACCGTGGCTGCTGCTAGGGTTTCTTTGGTTCCCCTTCATCCTTTTTATATTCTTGGATTTGAAAATCAAAATCCCCCCTTTTCTGAGCTTTTCGTGTCCTGTTGTGAAGTACCAGCACAGACTAGGGTTTGTAGTGGCTGCTGTGCTTGCCCATATTGGTGAAAGAATCAAAGAAACCCAGGGCTAGTATCTGAGGGTGTTTGGCCTTGAAAAGGAAAGATGCGGTACATTTCCACATGGTCAGACCGTTTCCCTCCCATCTTGCAATTTCAAACGTAATTCACTCAACACGCTTCTATCACCAAAACTAAAAAATACCAAATTAATCTTTGCGAAAAAATGATCAGGATTGAGCTTTGTTTCGTCCAGAATGGTGATGTCTTGCCCTCTCTTCTCTCCTTCACGCACAGATGTTTTGCTCTTCATCTTCTGCCTAGCCACGAGCAAAGCAAGGTATTTGATCAAACTGGGGTGGGATAATCACTGGATGTATCGCCACCCCAGTGGTTAAGTCATGCGCCTGTTTACCATATAGTCCCGAGTTCGAATCTTGGTGTGAGCAAAATCCACCACATTTTTTATTCATGCGCCCTTTGTTTTTTTTTCTTAATATGTATAGTTTTCCCTTTCATCTTATTCTTAAATGTGCGCCTCTGGCCAAGTGGTAAAGGTGAGGGAAAGTGGAGCAAGAGGTGGTGGGTTCAAACCCCACCACGTGCATTGTTTTTTGACTTTATTTTTCTTTAAGAAAATGACCTCTTTATTCTTCATCCTTTTTGAATACACATTTTCCTGATCCCTGTAAATAATGATATGCCATGTAATAAAATTTTTTTATGCAATATGCTGGTGCAGATGAAATAAAACATAAGCCAGAGAGGTTGGTCAAATTTTGGGATACAACAGCTGCCCCTATTCAAACGGCTTGGGCCTGAAGGGATGAATGCGAACAGCTTTCGAACATTCAAGGTAAAAGACGGTTTGAATACCAAAGAAACCAGAAATTTGCCAACCGTAGGAGAAAGAGGAAACGCAAACAAAGGTCCGAAGATAACATGCACTGATCGCAACGGTAATTCGTTGGGAAAAGCTAAACCAGACAAATCTGTGGGGAACGAGCGTCCATCAAATGATAACATTCAAAAGATATCGGCCAAAAGTCGGAACACAAGCTATTGACCCAGAGTTAGAATTGCTGAGAAAGAAATCATCGACCAAAAGTCGGGAAAAGCTACTAACCAAAAGTTAGGATTGCTGAGAAAGAAATCATCGACCAAAAGTCGGAACACAAGCTACTAACCAAGAGTTAGGATTGCTGAGAAAGAAATCATCGACCAAAAGTCGGAATAAGCTACTAACCAAAAGTTAGGATCGCTGAGAATGAAATCATCGACCAAAAGTCGGAACACAAGCTACTAACCAAGAGTTAGGATCGCTGAGAAAGATTAACATCGACCAAAAGTCGGAACAAGCTACTAACCAAAAGTTAGGATCGCTGAGAAAGATTAACATCGACCAAAAGTCGGAACAAGCTACTAACCAAAAGTTAGAATCGCTGAGAATGAAATCATCGACCAAAAGTCGGAACACAAGCTACTAACCAAGAGTTAGGATCGCTGAGAAAGATTAACATCGACCAAAAGTCGGAACAAGCTACTAACCAAAAGTTAGAATCGCTTAGGAAGAATAACATCGACCAAAAGTCGGGAAAAGCTACTAACCAAAAGTTAGAATCGCTTAGAAAGAATAACATCGACCAAAAGTCGGGAAAAGCTACTAACCAAAAGTTAGAATCGCTTAGAAAGAATAACATCGACCAAAAGTCGGGAAAAGCTACTAACCAAAAGTTAGAATCGCTTAGAAAGAATAACATCGACCAAAAGTCGGGAAAAGTAAACTCTGTTAGGGAGAGTGATAAGATGAACACAACTGTCAATGATCTTTGCTGGAGATCTGTATTCCATACAGGCTTGATAAATATACTGATAACTGCCGGAGATGCGCTTGGGAATAAAAAAGGATAACAACCTGGCATATGTTTCACATGCATATGTTTGAATATGGCGAAATGCTCCATACGAAATGGAAATGCTTCGCATTTGGGTAGATGTTATGCATGAATGTAGATGCAAACGGACCTCTTTTAGCAAAACGAATGCTAAAGAAAAAGGGCCAACTCCGTTGGGGCAATGTCTGATACGCCCAGCGCAAGTAAACTCATGCTGGGAAAACAAGCTCTGGATAGCCTCCGAGGAACAACTGGGCAAAACTGCTCTGATAAGCACGTAGTCCACCTTGCTGGGGAAATCAAATGTGAATGATTAAACAGCATAACTCTACTGGGGAAACAACAGCTGAGCGCTGTGAATTACTCTCTTCTGCTGGAGATTGAATCCACTATCTGCTAGGGATATTGAACAAGATTTATTGGGAGATTATCCCACACTCTCTCTGCTGGGGGGTGGAAATTAACGATCTCTGCTTGGAGGCAATAATAAATAGACAAAAGTGTTGTACGGCCCACGCCAAATTGTCAATTGTGACCTTAGTTAAAAATCAAATGTCTTGATTAACAATTAGAAAAGTCCACACGTTTTATGTATGCAATTTCTTTTCTCATCAAAAATATTAGACGTCTTTCGTAATCAAAATGGTAAAAACGGAAACAGAAAGCTTTTTCTGAATAGTATGTTTTATTGATGGAAGGCCTAGAAATAGGCAAATTTACATCGGATGCAACTCCTGAAAAGAGAAAGCTGCGCAAAAAGCTCATTTGCAGGAAAAGAAATACAAAATGTCGGCAATGTGGTACAGACAAACACCATGTAACGACTCATCCATGACTGGCGTGACTTCGACGTTTTCCGATACTTTAACTTCCAAAGAGAATGATTTGAAGGGGCGATCTTCGAGTTCTCCCTAGGATCCACTATGCTTGTGATAATTAATGCGCAGGCCGCAGTCATTTGCTTTGAAATCCCTAATTTTTGCCTGAATCGCCCTTGCGGGTTTTCGATTCACCAGGATACCCATTTTTGCCAAAGTTGCCCTTTCAGGTTTTCAACTTTGCGGGCTCACATTTTTCTTATATCCCTAATTTTTGCCCGAACCTATCTTTTTATGGTTCGCCGGGATGCCTCATTCTTGCCTGGATACTCTTTTTCTTTCCAGCGAGCTTTCTTAAGCAAAATATTTTTTGACCGCGTCTGCGTTCACCGGGGATGAAAAATCTTCACCATCCATAGTTGAAAGCAGCAAGGCTCCTCCTGAGAAAACCTTTCTTACAACATAAGGACCCTCGTAGTTGGGAGTCCATTTGCCTCTGTGATCGTTCTGCGGTGGGAGAATTCGCTTCAACACCAAGTCGCCTGCCTGAAAGTTCCGAGGACGTATCTTTTTATCATAGGCGCTCTTCATCCTCTTCTGATACAAACGACCGTACGCGAGAGACGCCAATCTTTTCTCATCCATCAAATTGAGTTGATTCAACCTGTTCTTTACCCATTCTGCTTCATCTAGTTTGACATCTGCCAGTACTCTTAGAGAAGGGATCTCGACCTCTAATGGCAGAACAGCTTCCATGCCATACACCAACGAGAAGGGAGTTGCCCCAGTTGAAGTACGCACCGAAGTGCGATATCCATATAAGGCAAAGGGCAACATCTCGTGCCAATCCTTATAAGTTATCACCATCTTCTGTACTATCTTCTTAATGTTCTTGTTGGCTGCTTCCACGGCGCCATTCATTTTCGGGCGATAGGGAGAAGAATTGTGATGCTCAATTTTGAAACTATGGCACAGTTCCTTCATCATCTTGTTATTCAAATTAGAACCATTGTCAGTAATGATCCTTTCGGGTATCCCATATCGACAGATGATATCTCTTTTGATGAATCGGGCCACTACCTGCTTTGTGACATTGGCATAAGAGGCCGCTTCGACCCATTTGGTGAAATAATCAATAGCCACTAAGATAAAACAGTGTCCATTGGACGCGGTCGGCTCGATTTTTCCAATCATATCAATGCCCCACATGGAAAAAGGCCACGGCGACGACATGACATTCAAAGGACACGGCGGTACATGAATCTTGTCGGCATAAATTTGACATTTATGGCATTTCTTGGCATACTTGAAGCAATCTGATTCCATAGTTAACCAATAATACCCAGCCCTTAATAACTTTCGAGACATGGCATGTCCACCTGCATGTGTTCCGAAGGCACCTTCGTGGACCTCTTCCATAAGCAGATTTGCTTCTTTTTCGTCCACACATCTTAGTAGCACTAAGTCATGGTTTCTTCGATAGAGCACACCATCCGGATTCAGATAGAAATTGCCGGACAATCTTCTCAAAGTTTTCTTATCTTGGGTAGATGCCCCGGGCGGGTACTCTTGGTTCTTAAGAAAGTTCCGGATGTCATAAAACCATGGCTTACCGTCAGGAGCTTCATCTATTGCGAACACAAATGCTGGTCTATCGAGCCGCGAAATAACAATTATTGGAGCATCGTTCCAGAAGTTAACTTTGTACATCGAGGATAGAGTAGCCAAAGCATCGGCCATCTGATTCTCTGCTCTTGGCACATGGTGAAGCTCTACTCGATCGAAGAAAGGTAGCAACCTTCTTGCGTAGTTCATATATGGGATCAGATTAGGCTGGCGCGTCTCCCACTCTCCCTTGATTTGGTTGACCACTAAGGCTGAATCTCCATAGATATCAAGGTTCTTGATTCTCAAATCGATTGCTTCCTCAATGCCCATGATACATGCTTCGTACTCGGCCTCGTTATTGGTGCATGGGAATGTTAACCTCGCGGTGAATGGTATATGGGAACCATGGGGAGTTGTAATGATTGCCCCAATCCCACTACCGTAAGAGTTGACAGCACCATCGAAGATCAACTTCCACTGGGAACCCAATTCTGGTCCTTCGTCTGGTAGCGGTTCATCACGATCCTTCATCTTCAAGTACATGATGTCCTCGTCGGGAAAGTCAAACTTCATCGGCTGATAATCATCAACGGGTTGCTCTGCGAGATATTCTGACAACACGCTACCTTTAATAGCTTTTTGGGATACATATTGAACATCATATTCCGTCAGAATCATCTGCCATCTAGCAATCCTTCCTGATAGCGCCTGTTTTTCGAACACATACTTAATCGGGTCCATCTTTGAGATCAACATGGTTGTGTGGTTTAACATATACTGTCTTAGGCGTTTGGCGGCCCAAGCGAGTGCGCAACAAGTCTTTTCTAACATTGAATATCTGGATTCACAGTCTGTGAACCTTTTACTCAAGTAGTAAATTGCGTGCTCCTTTCTTCCAGTCTCGTCGTGCTGACCGAGAACACAGCCCATAGAGTTCTCAAGAACTGTTAAGTACATTATCAACGGTCTCTCAGCCACCGGGGGCATCAGTATTGGGGGTTCTTGTAGATACTCCTTTATTTTATCAAACGCTTTCTGGCAATTCTCATTCCAAACGACAGCCTGATCTTTTCTCAAAAGTTTAAACAACGGCTCGCAAGTGGCGGTGAGGTGAGATATGAACCTTGCAATATAGTTCAATCTACCTAAGAAACCCCGAACCTGTTTCTCAGTCTTTGGTGCTGGCATTTCTTGAATTGCCCTGATCTTCGCGGGATCAACCTCGATACCCTTTTCACTAACAATGAAACCCAAAAGCTTTCCTGACCGCACGCCGAAGGTGCATTTACTCGGATTCAGCCTCAATTTGAACTTCCTCAACCTCTCAAACAGCTTTAGAAGGTTCACCAAGTGCCCTTCTTCCGTTTGAGACTTCGCAATCATATCGTCGACATAAACTTCGATCTCGTGATGCATCATGTCGTGAAAAAGTGTGACCATTGCTCTTTGATAAGTTGCCCCTGCGTTTTTCAACCCGAAAGGCATCACCTTATAGCAAAAGGTTCCCCAAGGTGTAATGAAAGTTGTTTTCTCCATATCCTCGGGCGCCATCTTAATTTGATTATATCCGGAGAAGCCATCCATGAAAGAAAACACTGAGTATTGCGCGGTGTTATCGACAAGCACGTCAATATGGGGAAGCGGGAAATCATCCTTTGGGCTCGCTCTATTCAAGTCTCTATAGTCAACACACATCCTAACTTTACCGTCCTTTTTAGGCACGGGCACGATGTTAGCGACCCAAGGAGGGTAGTTGGCTACGGCAAGAAATCCAGCATCTAACTGTTTTTGAACTTCTTCCTTGATCTTTACTGCCATGTCTGGCCTCGTTCTTCTCAATTTCTGTTTGACAGGAGGACATTCTTCACGAAGAGGCAGACGATGAACCACGATATCTGTGTCCAGTCCGGGCATATCCTCATACGACCAGGCAAACACATCTTTGTACTCTTGGAGTAACTCAATCAATCGTTGCTTGACCTCTTCTTGCAATGTGGCCCCTATTCTGACCTCCTTCTTATCTTCTTTGGTTCCCAAGTTGATAACTTCAACTTCCTCCTGATGAGGCAAGATGACCTTCTCCTCTTGTCTGAGTAATCTGGCAAGCTCCTCAGGCAGGTTTTCATCCTCCTCGATCTCTTCTTCAGCTTGAAAGATCGGATTGTCAAAGTCACACCGAGTCATAGACGAGTCTGAGTCGGTGGCATCTGAAATATATAACCTGCGATGATGATGATTTTATGCTTTTAAATGATATGCAAACAAAACGAACACAAACCACATTGCCATTTTATTGTTAAAAATGAAAACAAGAAAAACAAGGATCACAAAATTTTGAATGAAAAAGACGACTTTCAATTGATAATAAAAGATTGTTCACATGCATAAAAGATAGGGCCCTACAAATAAAGTCCATTATGCCTTGGGCAGAGCATATGGAAATACATTAATCAAAACAAAACAATTACTCTTCATAGGTCACTGTGACGACTTTTTCCATGCTCCAATTCTTCAACCCTTGGCCGGGGACGCATGGCTGGATCCATGTATCCATATCACAGTCACTATCTCCTTCCCCATCTGATATGGCGTTGATACGATCGAAGATGACCCCACTGCTAGTAAACTGAACAGGACCTTTGTAGCGAGGAGCGCTCTGTGAAGATGAAGCATACGGGCTGTACCCTAGTCCAAACTTATCCTGCTTGTTTGGGACGTTTACCACCTGCCCCCATCCTGGTGCTGATCCAGACTTCACTATGGCTTGAGCATCCTTGTAAGACGTCATAGAAACTTCTGGCGCCTTTGCTTCCACAGGTGCCTTCTCCTTGATTTGAATTGTTTCGAAAGCTTGGCACAAGGTTTCGTGAATTTCACCATCAACCTCCACATATTTGAATGAAGATAGATGGCTTACCATGATATCCTCCTCACCGCAGACAGTCACAATGCTACCGTCCACCATGTACTTCAATTTCTGGTGCAAGGTTGATGTCACAGCTCCTGCTGAGTGTATCCATGGTCGCCCCAAAAGACAGCTATAAGCCGGGCTGATATCCATTACATAAAACACTGTATCAAAAACCTCCGGACCAACTTGAATTGGCAGAGTCAGTTCCCCAAGTACTGACCTCCTTGTCCCATCAAAGGCTCTAACCACTAAGCTGCTTGGAGTGCACACTACTCCTCGAATATCCAGTTTCATGAGGGCTTTCTTGGGTAACACATTTAATGATGACCCAGTGTCTACCAATACATGAGACAAAACAACTCCGTTACATTCGACGGAAATGTGCAGTGCCGAATTGTGATTCCTCCCCTTTGGTGTTAAATCAAAATCCGTAAATCCCAACCCATTTCCTGCATTAACATGGGCCATCACTCCCTCCAACTGGTTCACAGATATTTCTTGTGGTACATAAGCGTTATCAAGAACCTTGAGTAAAGCACTTCTGTGAGCCTCAGAACATAACAGCAACGATAAGATGGAAATCTTTGAAGGTGTCTGTTGGAGATGATCCACAATCTTATAGTCACTCTTCCTTATCATGCGCATGAACTCCTCGGTGTCCTTCAGCGCGGCCTCCTTTTCTCTAGCCTGAGAGCTTTCTTCTACTACAAATTTCCCTTTACCTTTATCAGCCCTTTCTGCGTTTACTTCGGGAGGCGCAAATATTCTCCCACTCCGAGTCATTCCTCCAGCCCCTACCAAATTTTCGACCGAATCAAAAGGCGAATTCTCCAACTCCTGTTTCTGTCCGTTGTAATAGCATTCTGCTCCATAGTTCCAAGGAATGGCTTTGGAGCTCTCATAAGGTACAGGTCCCGCCTTGGTGAATATAATGGTAGGTCGCACCGGAGGCGCAGAAATAATAATTGTCTTGAAAGGGATAGAGATGGTGGCCACCTCATCCTCTTCTTCATCGTTTAATTTTTCATCCTTCTCACAGATCTTATCAAATTGTAGAACACCTTCATTCATCATGCGCTGTATGTGATTCTTTAAATTCTCACACCCTTCAGGATGGGCAGCACATTCTTCACAGTCCTTTTCACATCCAGGAAACACCCCACCTCCTAACAGCTTGCTTTTCACAAAACTCAAAGGAGTCTTTAGCTCTTTGACATCATATACCAAGTTTAAATCTTCTCCTTCAACCACAACATTCACTCCACCTGCCCCATGTTTCGGCATAGGATTTTGAACGACGTTGGGCGCATCGTGGTTAAAGTTGATAATCTTGTTGTCAACGAGGTCTTGCACCTTGTGCTTAAAAGCTTTACAATTGTCAATATGGTGACCAGGAGCGCCATAATGGAAGTCGCACCTAGCGTTGGCGTCATACCCGGGAGGGGGCTGGCCAATTAGAGGTGCCAACGTCCTTTTCTGGACCAACTCTAATTGCAGTAAGTGTTGTAGTAACTGAGAGTAAGGCATTGTTGGGGTGTCAAAGTGCCTATCCACCACCCTTCTTCGGTCTGGGTATTGTCTTGGAGCAAAATTTCGCTGTTGAGGTTGCTGCTGTTGCTGCTGCAGGCGTGGCTGTTGTTGAGGTAATTGTTGCTGTTGAGGTAATTGTTGCTGAGGTGGTAATGTTGCCGGGATGGCAATACTAGCTACCTATGATGGTTGATGATAGTAGGGTTGTTGCTGATATTGATTCTGATTCCGATTCCGATTCCTGAAACTTGACACCGCGTTTGCCTCATTTTCTCTTTTCTTAGCTCCAAAGTTCTTTCTTCCACCTCCCAAAGAAGTTCCTTCTCCTGCTTGAATTTTCCCCAACTTTATGCCGTTCTCGACTCTTTCGCCGGTGATGATCAAATCTGAGAAGCTTCCCGACATGTTACTCACCAACTTCTCGTAGTAGATTCCAGGAAATGTTCCCACGAATAGATCAATTAGTTCTCTTTCCACCATGGGAGGTTGAACTCTAGCGGCAAGCTCCCGCCACCTTTGAGCGTATTCTTTAAAACACTCATTACTCCTTTGGGATAAATTCTGCAGCTGCACTCGATTAGGTGCCAAGTCACTGTTGTATTGGTAGTGTTGGACAAAAGCCTCTGCCAAATTTTTCCAGCTTCGAATATTGACAGGTTCCAAACCCATGTACCATTCCAAGGAAGGCCCGGACAGACTGTCTTGGAAAAAGTGCATAAGCAATTTCTCATCATCAGAGTATGCAGACATTCTTCGAAAATAGGAGCGGATATGCACCTTTGGACATGTTGTTCCCTTGTACTTATCGAAGTCCGGTACTTTGAACTTTGGAGGAATCTTAAGTCCCGAAATCAGTCCCAGATTGGACATGTCAAGCCCCATAGTATTTTGATTCTCCAGAATGCTTTTCATCTTTTCTTCTATTTCATCAAACCTTCTATTGGTGTCGGATCGTAGCCCTCCCCCAAGGTCCCTCATGGAGAAGATATCATCCTGTTCATCTTGGTCCCATTGAGGATTCACGCTAGTAGGTATGGCGCCTGCCACAACTGGGATGGGGATTCCAGCTTGTTCTCTTCCGCCCGGAAGGTTGACTATAGTTGGGCCACCGTTGACTTGCGAGGTTCCACCATTAGCAGGAGGGGGAACAACAGCAGCCCCACCGTGCAAAACGCCACTTCCATCCACTTGAGCTATTAAAGGTTGAACCAATGTCCTTAACTGGTCCTGTCCATTGGCCACCCCCTGCATCATCTCCATGAATTGCGCCATCTTCTCACGAAACTCCGTAAGCTCAGCCTGAACCTGTTCCATAATCCTCTGTTGATTTCTTCGCGTGTTGTAAGAGTGTCGAGAAGTCAGCTTGCTCTTCCTCTTTATCTCTTTCTGAAATGGCAAGCGGTGTGAGGTCGAGTTTCAGGGGATGCAGAATGATGCACAAGTCCATGCAAATGTTCAAGAGACTTTCAAAACTTATGATTATAACCGGTATTATAGAATTGCGAATGAGCAAATAATAAAGAAAACACAATTAGACCAAAAGCAAATTCTCATTAATTCGGGGAGGTTCAATACAACATTTGCTGACTATGCCGAATAACAAAATCTCATTACAAGGAAAACACTAAATGACTGAAAATCGAGAGTACTAAAAACTAGAATTTCTCCTTTTGGAGACGCTCTTCAAGCTTCTTCGTCTCGAACATGAACCTCCTAACCATTTGGTCGCAGAGCTGGATAAAGTGGCGAACATAAGGGGGGATATCCTTTCCTTCCAGGTCTTGAATGGCGCTTTCTAGCCTCCATGGGATATCTCGGATCATGAGGTTGCAGTGCTCCACCAAATTGTTGTACCTAGCACGACACGTATCTAGAGTCGACTGGTAATAACAAATAGAATCCACATGGGTGTCCAACAACTCGTTGAGCTGAGCCTCTTTCTCGAACCACTGCGCACTATCTTTTTGCAAAGTCTCGAAACGATTTCTCCACAAAAGGGCTGTCTCTTGGGCGGTCTCCAATTCATGACACTTGTTATTCCACATGTCAGATGTGACATATGAATCCCTCAAGGCCTCCTCTTTGAGTCTTCGTTCATTTTCCGCTAGGTTCAAGGTACTTCTTAGTTGTTCCTCAAGATTCCCAATATCAGCTTCAAGATTCTCTCGTATTTCCTTTTTCTCGGCAGAGGCAATCTCAAAGAAGTGCCACGCCCTATCACAAGAAGCTTTGGTGTCCTTTAGGCGCTGCCGGAGAGTTGTTAATGATGCATCAGCCCCTTCGTAACCCTGTTGGTACCTGACTCTCAAATCCGTTTCCAACTTCAGCTTCTTGCTACTCTCAACTGCTTGATCTTGTTCAAACTCCACCTTTCTTTTGTACTGACCGCTCTCCACATTCGCTTGATGGACTTCATTTTGAAGGTCCTGATTTTCCTTAGTCAATCTTTCCACTACTATCTTCAGCTTTTCATATTCTTCTATGGACACATGAGTGGGAGTAGGAGGTGCTTCACGCATAGATGGTTCGGAGGGGAATGGTAATGACCTCTCAGCCACTCTAGCTAGTAACCACTGGTTGTATGGTTCTTTTGCCACACAATTCTTCGCTTTTAACTCCTTCCTCCCTTTGGTATGAATCTTGCTCCAAGCCTTGGCAATTTTCTTGACAAAGGCAGGATCCTCTGATGTGGATAGCAAAAAGAAGCTCTGAACCTTTTCTGCCTCGGGCTCGTCTTCCATAGCATAACCTAACTGGCGTAGTGCCATGACGGGGTTATAATTAATACAACCGGCCCTACTGATCAAAGGTACATTACCGAATTATCCACAACTAAAGATGATTTCCACATCATAGTACTCATGAGAGTACCAAGCAATGTCACTAGCTTCCAGAGACATGATGCGCTGAGACCATTTCAATTCCTTCTTGTTTTCCACGAACGGTCCTTTCTTGGGCAAATGAGAAGCATACCATTTGTATAGTAGGTGAGAGCAGCATTGGATCGTTCCCGCCTTCTTTTCGCTCCTCCAATGAATAGAGTGATAGACATCGGCAAGGAGTGTAGGGATGGGATTCTTCTGCATGAAGAGAACGATGGCAGTGATGTCTACAAAATTGTCCACATTCGGAAAGAGGACAATCCCATAAATCATTAGAGCAACACTAGCACCGAACTTTTCCCAATCTTCATCAGCCTTGTATTGAGTAGCCTTTTCTAGCAGAAATTTCAGTGGGAATCCTTGAACACCTCCCTTACTTGTTAGTCCCTTCTTGACTTCTTCTTTGGTGATATGAAGAGCGAGAGCAATGACAGCAGGTTTTGGTTCTTCTTCCAAACCAGTATAGACAGGTTGATCTTTGATCTTAATATTCAAGATATGAGAATACTCCTCCAAGGTAGGAGCTAATTGGTAGTCTTGAAAAGTGAAACACCGGAGAGGCGCATCATAGAATTGAGCCATGGCATACAAGGCCCAAGTATCAACCCTAGAGTGGAGGAGATCAAGTAGTTTCCCATGTTTCCCTTGAATGTTAATCTTGATAACTTTTGGCACTCCGACCAGAAGATCTTGAATTGATTCCAATTTTGGTTCCCTGAACTTTATGGAATTTGTGCTTCTTTTCCTTTGATCAGCCATTGAATTCACTAGTACCTGAGATAATCATAGCTTCTTAAGCCTCTTGACATGCAAAAAATGATATGCAATGCGATGTTTAATGAATGCATATGATAATGAAACACAACAAGATCAACGTCACAATTCCTGCAAGACAAGAACACAAGGCAACTTTCCCATCGGGTGAGCAATCTATTGGTTTAAGAGGGTGTTCCAACAGGCTTTTCAAACAAAGTCCCATGCACTAACCCTCAAAAGTTTCCCATCATAACGACTACTCGTAAGACGGTACTCCTTTCAAAAAGATGAACACAGAGTCATGTTTTAGTAACATTTGGAATAAGGTTCTACAAAGGTCCTCAGAATCGCGGACTCTCAAGTTGAAGATAAGAACGCCCTTACGACTACACGTAAGACATTATTATTCCAACGGAGTCTCATCTGAGCGGTGAGATTCAATCCAACTCAACGAGTCCTAAGTCTCGCAAATCAGAAAGAATCCACCTCCTAACTTAGTGTGTATGCTCGAAAGCTTCATCCTCACATACCAAGTCAAATAAACCCAACGGTTAGAAAATAAAGCATAAATAAATAAAACAAGTAAAGACACAAACATGACAAACAAAATAGGCTTGGCTCGCTAGGGTCCCCAGCAGAGTCGCCAGCTGACGCTACTCGAAAAATGCATCGTGCAACGACGGGGAGGCGAAAAAGATAGACAGAAGAGTCGCCACCGAACTTTATTTATCCCATGAGGGGAAAGGAAAATATCGAGAAAACCTTAAGAAATAAATGGATAAGATGGTCTCGCAACCAAGAACAGGTTCGGAAGCCGGTTATGCGAAGGGAAGGTATTAGCACCCCTCGCATCCATCGTACTCGATGGGAACCTTTTGTTTGTCGATGTGTGAATTTATCTGCTTAAACGTTATGCTATAAGAAGTGTTCCACAGGGTAAAAGAAAAGGGTATTAGAGACGGGGAAAGAGAGATAACAGAGGGGAGTGGAGAAAGAACGGACTCGGTAGGACTTCACGGTCCTAGGCCTACGTATTCTCAATAGGTGTGAGAAAGTCAGAGTCGACGTAGTTCGGGACTACGGATATAGGGGGAATGTGCTCGCCAAGACATCGCCGTCTTGTGCCTACGTATTCTCATCTGGTATGAGAAATCAGAGCAGTCGTAGTTCGGCCTACGGTGTGTTGGTATTTTTTATGGATGATGCTATCGTGCGCATTCTAGCAGTTAGGTGTTTCGCTGCTCGCTCGTTGGAGACTTAGGCATTACCTGTTTGCGGTAGAACGTACGTAACATATCCTTTTTGAAGGATTGATTAGTTTTCGCCACGCGGGGCAAGAAGTCACGTTTGATTGGATTGTTTTTTAGGGGGCGAGACAGGTCCTCGGATAGTAACCCCTACGGGTAGTACCCAATTCGTTATCTCAAAGTTTTTGTTATAAAAGGTGTGGCGAACAAGGCATCTTTGTATTGAAAGACGAGCGTCGAAACCACCCTCACTACAGTGGGCATCCCTATGCTCGGAGAAGAAAAGGTCTACACCCAATCCTCTCTCTTTAATTCAATGCAAAGAGAACTTCATTCTCTTATTAAAGGTGTTTTTGGCTTTGAATGGTAAGTGTTTTGCGACAGAGAACCCTACGGTAAACGTCAACACTCAGGATAGGAGAAGGCCTACGCCTAACCACTCCACGACCATTCAAGTTTTTGTTGTGAAAGATTTGAAAATGCACTCGGTACGGGACCGAGGTTTTAGGAGGAAAAGTTTAGAAGCGTCTTTGTATTGAAAAAAACGAGTGTCAAAACCACCCACACTACAGTGGGCATCTCGACACCCGGAGAAGAAGAGGTCTACACCCAATCCTCTCTTTTTTAATTCAATACCAAAGAAAGTTATTTTTGAGAAAACGTTACAAGATACAACGCGAGCAAACCCTAATAGAGAGTCAACTTTCAAGTAAGTCCAGGCTCTTGAAAATCATCAATGATTTGAAATGTTGTTTTATTAAATGAAAATAATTAAAATTATAGTTAATTTGCAAAAAGAATGGATCAAGAATAAGTAAGTATGCAAAAAATATTGATTTTGGAAATTATATAGTTAAAACAAATAAATAAATTAAATGAAATTAGGAAAAATGCAAGAGGTGGGAATCGAACCCACCTCCCTTTGGTTCAAAGTCAGCAATCCCAACCACTAAGGCACCAGGCGCGCGTTTGATATGGAATAGGGGGGAAAAATATAAAAGGGGAGAAAGGGAAATATAAAGGAAAAAAATAAAAAAAGAAATAAAAGATGGTTTTGGTCCACGGCAGGACTCGAACCAAGGTACAGAGGGATGTAAAATGCAAGGCCTTACCGCTGGGGCGGTGATACTTCCAATAACTAATTTGGAAAGAAAAATATACATAGTAAAACAAAGATAATTGCTGGGTAAAAAAAATAAAGCAACTTCAAAGCAAAAGCAAAAGCTGTCCAAAGTACTTCAAAACTCCATGGAATTGAGTGAAGTCTGAGCCTATCTCGCATATTGTTTAATGATGAACACAAAGGTGTTGTTCAAATCTTCAAAATCGTGTTTGTAAAGTAAAAACGAATGAAAACGCGAGAAGAGTTATTGAAGGGCTAAATTGAGACCATAGGCCATGACTGATGTAAATCTGAGCACACAAAGATCTAAACATGTTTTGAAATTCAATACTCATGGATGAATCACCAAGAGCAAAAGTAGTTCCTCAATAAATTAAGAAAAAGGATAACGATTCGCGTATCACGTACACAAACTCCTGACAAATCTCAAATCAATCAAAACATAGGACTACCACTTTGTGACAACAACTTAAACACAATTTGAGTTACAAACAAAACAGGATTTTAACGTAAATGCTAGCAAGCAGACATCTACAAGATCTTGACAAAAACTCCAAGCAATGATTCAAACATGGTTCATGATTTCAAAACAAACATAAAGCACAACACAAGTGCAGCAAGAATATGACCTTAACAAAAGCTAAAAGTAATCTCAGTGTACAGCAAACACATCAACAACAACAAAGCAGTCCTGCTGGCAATTTGCTCTAAAAAAAAAACAAGTTAACCTATATGCCAAACAATTAGCAAGTCATGGATGTAGTTCCTGCTCGAGGGCATACTCCAAACAACAATTTTCTGCCACACATAAAAACTTCAAAAGCTGGTACTACTATGCCCAACAAACAGCAACATTATGCATCCTAATCCAACAGTGAGATGTCAACTTGAAAATAAATGGATGTTCCAAATGCTGAACAGAAATTGATGTTTATCTAATGTTCTAACCAAAACAAAATAACTCATGCTCAAAAGTAAACCAAGACCAAAACAAATGCCACTACTCTACTCCTGAATACAAACTGCTGGCAACAGTTAAGAGCAAGCATCTTGGTTTGATTACACCATAACAAAACAGCAGGTTTAGGCAAAACAGAAACCAGGTAAGGATTCAGAACCGTCCCATAACAAACACTATGACAACACATTAAGACACACATCTGCATTTTGCCTCACATGCAAGTTTTAAACATGATAAAAACAAAACTCCATCAACAAACAATCAACAAAACCTGTCCTCAAGGCCAAACACAAAATAAAACTCTCAGCCCTCAATCAATACGCATTTGAAATTAGCAGCAAAACAAACCCTGCTGATCATAGTATTTAAAAGCCACAAAATGAGCAACACCCCCACTTAAACCAACACTGATGCTATGAATTCCAGCCAAATACACACAAAAAGAGGATAGGCAAAACAAGCAGGCATTTGGAATGAGGAAAATGCAAGTAAGATCCCTAGACACTCTACTGCTACAAGTTAACATTTCTAAAACAATCACAGCATATACATAGCAATGAAGTAATACGTTCTATACTAACACAACCTGCACATCACAATCTCATGGTTGAACATCAAACAAGGACAGACCACATAGCATGCTAACATTAGATTGACATAACTCAACATGATCAAAACATACACAACAGTTGAGATTTCCTTAAGTGAAATATTGAAGCATATGAAGTTATCAACCCTAAATGGAAAGTGACAGTCAAGATCAAGACTCGAAGGCTACACAAATAGATCTACATCATCAGAACATTTTGGCAATAAATATCATGATGTCTAAGGCAAGGAAAAGAAAAAATCCACTTCATAATTGGACACAAGCAACATTTTCATCAGTATTGACAAAGTAACTTTAAGGCAATTGACAACTAACAAATGTGATGGAAAACAAAGCTGCATACAAGGTTATGTTCATAACACAACACTCAAGCAAATTCAATAAATGGTTCAGATTCACAACAAGCAAACAACCATCAAAACAATCAGTATCCTCATAATAGCATGACCAAAGTACACCAAAAACTCAGCAAGTTTACCTAAGCAGAAACATGTAACAGGTCAAGTGCTCAAAAATCAACAATGCCCTTACTCTTTTTAGACTTAATAGGAATCAAATACTTTAACCAGAACACATAACATACACATCTTTTGAACTGTCATCAGGAATTGCAGATAGGGCACCATGAACGCGTTTCATCATTTTTTAGCATGTGTAAAGTTTAAGAAATAAACTAGGCAGAACAAACATTCAATCATGATATATGCATATGAGGAGAATGAAAACAAACATCCATACCTAGAAACAATAACTGAAATGCCAAAGATCTTTGAAGAATCCCACCTTTGAGAGCAGCTTCAAGACCTCACTCTTCAAGATACTTTTTCTTTTCTTCCCAACCAGAACCGTGGCTGCTGCTAGGGTTTCTTTGGTTCCCCTTCATCCTTTTTATATTCTTGGATTTGAAAATCAAAATCCCCCCTTTTCGGAGCTTTTCGTGTCCTGTTGTGAAGTACCAGCACAGACTAGGGTTTGTAGTGGCTGCTGTGCTTGCCCATATTGGTGAAAGAATCAAAGAAACCCAGGGCTAGTATTTGAGGGTGTTTGGCCTTGAAAAGGAAAGATGCGGTACATTTCCACATGGTCAGACCGTTTCCCTCCCATCTTGCAATTTCAAACGTAATTCACTCAACACGCTTCTATCACCAAAACTAAAAAATACCAAATTAATCTTTGCGAAAAAATGATCAGGATTGAGCTTTGTTTCGTCCAGAATGGTGATGTCTTGCCCTCTCTTCTCTCCTTCACGCACAGATGTTTTTCTCTTCATCTTCTGCCTAGCCACGAGCAAAGCAAGGTATTTGATCAAACTGGGGTGGGATAATCACTGGATGTATCGCCACCCCAGTGGTTAAGTCATGCGCCTGTTTACCATATAGTCCCGAGTTCGAATCTTGGTGTGAGCAAAATCCACCACATTTTTTATTCATGCGCCCTTTGTTTTTTTTTCTTAATATGTATAGTTTTCCCTTTCATCTTATTCTCAAATGTGCGCCTCTGGCCAAGTGGTAAAGGTGAGGGAAAGTGGAGCAAGAGGTGGTGGGTTCAAACCCCACCACGTGCATTGTTTTTTGACTTTATTTTTCTTTAAGAAAATGACCTCTTTATTCTTCATCCTTTTTGAATACACATTTTCCTGATCCCTGTAAATAATGATATGCCATGTAATAAAATTTTTTTATGCAATATGCTGGTGCAGATGAAATAAAACATAAGCCAGAGAGGTTGGTCAAATTTTGGGATACAACAATACTGCATGGAAGGATTTTATGTAAATTACTTTTTAAAGATGAAATCACCAGTGCCGCTAAAAGGCTTGGATCAAACGATGCACTTGTTGAAGAAAGTTGCACCATTGTCAGAAGCTTCTTGGACTGATAATCTGCCAGAAGATTGGTTTACTTGTTCTGAATATAAGGGAGCTTACAAACCTCACTTCTTAGGCTTTACATATTGAATTCAAGAAGAGATTTCAAACCTCCTTTTGAAGACTATTTGACATCGGGAGGGCTTACAAACCTCAGGCCCTGAAAAGTTGTTGAATCTTAAAGCCTCTAAGTTCTTAGTTCTTATCATTAGGTCTATGTATGTTTTATGTCTGTCATCTTCCATTGTAATTTCTTTATGAATATTAATGAAATTTTTATTTTTCATATTACTTTGTCTATTTTATTTCTACACCTTTTTTATTTTTGACAAAGGGGGAGAAAGTGACATATGATTTTGATATCTAATCTAAAGAATCCCATCCCAAACATAATTAAATATATTTTAATTCTAACCAAATGTTTAAGAATTGATCAGGAACTTCACAAAAGTTCACTGTATGTTAGAACATGTTATCAGAAGATAGAAGACAAGATATATTAGAAGCTATGATATATCAGAATACATTATTTATATTTGATAATATATCAAAAGATATGTTCTGAAGAAGTAGTTAAATTGTATCAGAAGTAATTTTACAAGAGATCATAAGACATAAGCATCATAAGACATATACAATAAAGAAGAATACCAAACAAGCTTTATCTAAAACCTAGTATTGACCCTAAGTTATCAGAAACAAGAGATGCCCATGAACTTCGCGCTGATACCAAAAACTTTTCAGAAGTTGTTAAAAGAATGTGAATTCTTCAGAGATGAAATCAAGTCATGATCATAAAAGAAAATATTTGGTTTCTGAATAATCAAATGACTTAAGGATATGAGTACCTGTTGGTGATCTGTGCTAAGATATTAAAGATTTGGTTTTGATACATGATGTGTGGCATCTAAGAAAGTATCTACCAGTTTCTAATATATAATGTAAGACATCAAAAGACAAATCAAGTTCTGATATGTCTACAGTATTCTGATAGTAAGTTTGGTTCTGAGATGAAGACCATCCAGTTATAGTCAGATTATGATGAGATGTCACTGAGAAGTAATCCTTCTCTTTTGAATAGGATTCCACTTCAAAATCATTTTGTGAGTCTTGGGATCAGGGGGAGACTTTGGACAAGCATAAATGAATTTTGAAAGTAACAGAATCAGGGGGAGCCTATTAAGCTTATCTCTGACTCTGTGGATTTATGGTAATTACCCTATAAGAATTGCTCTATCAAAATGCATTGTTTGCCATCATAAAAAAAGGGGAAGATTGTAAGAATAAGATTTGATTCTACATCTGGCCATTAAGTTTTGATGATAACTGTACATGTTATCTAAGAGAACAATTATGTATGATATGGTTTCTGTCTAGTGTGTGGTTGTTGTCAATATGATTCTGACTCTGATAAGAAGGCATGTTACGTCATCAGACTCTATTATCAACACTTTGGAAGAAAACATATGTGTGTACAAGTTAAAGTTAAAGATTCATGATTGTTTTTTATATAAGGGTTCTAATGAATGTTAGTTCTAGACATTCTAATTAAGACTTTATGAAAAAGGTCTATAAGACTTTCTAATGTGATGCGCTTCTAATGTTACAAGTTATGAAGATTCTGAAGAGGTGGTTCAGGTGAACAAAGCACTAAAGATTCTGAAGACACAACTTGTGAAGATCAAGTTCTAAAGAGTTTCTAAAGACAATGTTCTTATTAGATGAAGTGCTGAAGACTCTGAAGACAAAGAACTTGTTCAATGAAATCTCAAGGCTCTGAAGACAAGGTTCTGAAGACTCTGAAGATAATACTTCTAAAAGAACAAGTGCTGGAGATTCTCAAGATAGATTATGCTGAACAAAAATCTTGGAATTCTGAAGACTAAGTTTCTAAATATTACACAATGAATGACTCTTCTACAACATGCTTCATCAAGATAATATCTTAAGCCTCTGAAGATGCTAGAAGACTGAAAATCAGAATGGTTTTAAGCTGAATATAATAGTACTAAAACTCTGTATCCTCTACCTTGAAAAGGTGGTGCAGGAGCACCTTTTTTGTACACTGATGTTGACCATTCCTTCATATGAACGTTGGGATATTGTTGTTGGAATATGTTTCCTAGAATACCCCTCAATGAATCTATTCTCTCCTGCTTTATAAATTGAAGACTTGGAAGCTTGAAGAAATGTTTCTCATGGCCAAGAAGCTAGTTGCTTGTCGCTCATAGCTTATTGCTGAAGCAGCCATTAATCATAAAGAGAGAAAAATAAAATATTTTTGGTTGCTGTTCATACAAAGGATTATTATTCAACACAACAAACAAATCAACATCTAGCAAGCAAGATGGAGTTGCTACCACAAGAGTGTGCAACGATGATTATGCTAACACCATAGTAGCTTAGTTGAACTTGATGGTTAAATTGGAAGAAGCATTATATGCTCAAGAAAGGAGTACAAAAGGAGAAGCTAGAAGCTTAATGAAAAGAAGACGAAGTGCTCAAACAAGAAAGCTTTTAATTGTTGATGGTTGAATTGGAAGAAGCATTATATCTCTTAATTATTCATCATTAGATAGTTTTGTATTAGAAAGCAAGGAGCTACTGCTCAAGAACTTGCTAGAAACACTTAAGTGTTGTTGTGCTTCATTTGTGTAATTAGCTTGTAAGAAGCATTAAGTGTACACATGTAAAATCCTTTTTCTAAAGTTGGCGTAAATCCTTGTTGAAGGTAGCTTAAGAAATCATATCTAAGGTGGTGTAAATCCTTGTTGAAGGTAGCAAGAAATTCCTTAGAATGCAATGTTGATTCCTTGAGCGTTCGAGTGAAGACCAGAATGCTTGAAAGACTAAGCGTTTTTCTAACACCTTAGTGGATGATTCCATGAGAGGTGAATGAATGTCAGGATTCTCACGAAGGCAGTGGAGGGTTTCCAATGTGGTTGTAATCGTTGATGATTATTGGATTACGTCCTTGTGATAAGGCGAAATCACCTTGAGGGGTGGACTGGAGTAACTTCATTAACAGTGAACCATGATAAAATAATTGTGTTCATTTATTTTATTTACTTGTTAATGCAATTAATTTAATTTTTGCAAATAGGGAAAAAAATATGAAACCCAATTCAAACTCCGCTTTCTTGTGTTTCTCAACCTTCAAAAGTAAGGTGCAATGCTTCAACTATGAGAAATGTGGGTACTTTGCTGATGAATGTTGGTTCAAGAAAGGTCAAAAGACTGATGAAGAAGAAAATTTGGCTCGTGGAGATGATTCCAGTACAGTGTTAATGATGGCTACTACCAGTGAGGAAAGGATTAAGAATGAAGAGTGGTTTCTTGAATCTGGATGCTCAAGTCACATAACATCACATTGAGAATGGTTGATAAGTTTTGATGCTAGCAAGAAAACAAGCATCAAATTGGCTGACAGTAGAGAACTTACAGCTGAAGGTAGTGGAAATATAGTGATCAAAAGCAATGATGGCAAAAGAATTATTATTGAAGATGTGATGTATGTTTCTGAGATGAGGTGCAATCTCATGAGCATTTGTCAATTGGTGGAGAAGGGATTCTTAGTGACTATGGATGGTGAGTCTTTGAAGTTGTTTGATGCAAATAAAATTTTGGTGCTTAAATCAAACATGTCAACGAATAGAACATACAGATGCAAAATCTCAAGTGAAAAGATGATGTATCTGTCTGCAATAGTGAGTGAAGATGTTGAAGATGTATGGCATAAGAGGTATGGTCACATAAACTTTAGAAGTCTTAGTGATTTGAATTCTAAAGAACTTGTGTATGGCTTTTCAAAATTGAATGTCAGGAGAGCCATTTGTGAAGTATGTGTAAAGAGCAAGCAAATTAGGCTTTCCTTCGCTTTTAAAGCACCTAAAAGAGCTAGTGTAGCACTGCAAGTGGTTCACTTTGATATAAGTGGTCCTTTTGAAGTATCTTCATTAGGGGGAAGCAGATACTTCATCATATTTGTTGATGAATGTACAAGAATGATATGGTTATATACAGTCGAGCTTAAGAGTGAGGCCTTAGATGTATTCAAAAAAATTCAAAATCTTACTAGAACAGGAGAGTGATAAATCTATTAAGATCTTGAGAACTGATGGTGGAGGAGAATACACCTCAAAAGAATTTGAAGCCTTCTGTGTCAATTAAGGTGTTATTCATGCGGCAACAACTCCCTATACACCTCAACATAATGGACTTGCTGAGAGAAGGAATAAAACTCTACTGAATATGGCAAAAAGCATGACCAAGCAGAAAAACCTACCACGCAAGTTTTGGGGTGAAACAATCACTACAACTACTTACATCATAAATAAATGTCCCACAAAGAAGCTGAATTTGAAGGTACCAGAGGAAGCTTGGTGTGGAAGAAAGCCTAGTGTGAAGCATTTCAAGGTTTTTTTTCTCTTTATGCTACAAACATGTACCAGATGTTAGAAGAAGAAAACTTGAAGATAAGAGTGAGATTATTATACTTATAGGCTATCATCCAACAAGTTTTTATAAGCTTTATAATCCTCTAACTCAAAAGGTACATGCCAGTAGAGATGTGATTGTGGATGAGGCTGAGAAGTGGAAATGGGAAGAGGAGCCAGTATACAATAAGGAGAATCAACAAAGTTGCATTTATCCCGGTTCAAGTGATGAATATGATAATGAAGAAGTGAACAATAATGATGTAGACGAACCAGAAGAAGAGGAAGTAGTTGTGAGACCTCAAAAAACCAGACAAGCTCCAAGAAGGTTAAATGACTGTGAAGTAATTCTTGATAATGCAGTAAATGATGAAGGTGATATCATTCACTTTGCATTGTTGAAAGATTTTCAACCTCCTAATTATAAAGAAGCACTAAAGATAGATGTATGGAGGAAATCTATGATGGAAGAGCTCCATTCAATTGAGAAGAATAAAACCTGGGAGCTAGTTAATTTTCCAGATAAGAAAAAGAAAATAGATGTGAAGTGGGTGTTCAAACTGAAATAAAATGCTGATGGGAAAATTTCAAAGTATATGGCAAGGTTGGTGGATAGAGGTTTCTTACAAAAACATGGTGTTGATTACAATGAGGTGTTTGCTCCAGTTGCAAGGCTTGAAACTGTAAGGTTAGTTGTGGCTCTAGCTTGCAAGAGAAGGTGGTTGCTTTATCATTTAGATGTGAAATCAGCCTTTCAAAATTGTCCACTTGAAGAGGTAGTTCTTGTGTCACAGCCTCCAAGTTTTAAAGTGCAAGGTAAGGAGAACATGGTGTATAGACTCCATAAGGCTTTGTATGGTTTGAAGTAGACTCCTAGAGCCTGGAACAAGAGGATTGATTAGTTTCTGATTCAAACAGGTTTCAAAAGGTGTTTTGCAGAGTTTGGTGTGTATGTGTAAAGTTCAAGTGAAGAAGAAACCATGATAATCTGCCTATATGTGGATGATTTTCTCATTACAGGAAGCAAGACATCAGAGATTGGAAAGGTGAAAAACTAGTTGAAATCTGAATTTGAAATGACTGATCTAAGGAAACTCTCATTCTTCTTAGGAGTGGGGTTTCTTGTAACACCCCGATTTTTAACAGCGAGAGTATATTTTTAAAAGGTACTAATTCCATAAATAAATAAATTAAAGGTTTCCTTTGTATGAAAATAGTGTCATTTTTTAATTAAAAAAATAATACCGCAATAATTTATAGTTATTAATGTTTTGAGAGCTCAACATGTTTTATAAAAGAGATTAGCTTAACCATTTTTTTTAACGTAAATATAATATACAAACAGACGACAACACGTACAAGGATTGGAAGTGTAGATAGGTCATAATACAATCCAAAAAGCAACAGAATAAAAGTTCTCGACAGACACTCACACAGGAGTGCTGCCCCAAGGAGAAAATTTATAACCATGCATAGTGAAAGTCATCTGGTGCACGCCATATAGTACTAAAATGTGAGGGCAAAGCCTCATATACTATATATGTCTGTTTCGATGATGTCAAAACGCAACCGCATGGAAGAATTGATATTTGGAATTATCACAATAATGCATAAGCTTACTTTATCTCTCATGTTTCATTTGCTTGCATAAAACATCTTAAGTATTGCATTGAGTATCGTCATACGAGTGAAACCTCATTGGTATGTTAAAAGTTGCATCTAGGAGAGTCAAAAACATCAAAATTGGTATTTTTGCCAAATACAGGTCTTTGAGTTGACCATACATCTTCTCCGATCGACTCATAAAAGGTGTCTCTAACTTGAATTTTCTTCGAGTTGGCGCACGTCGACCTACCGGTCGACGCATACTGTTGTCATTTCTGTTTGTCAAAAAATGCAGACTTTGAGTCAACGCATAGTCCTGTTTCGGTCGACGCATAACTGGTTATTTCGCATAGTCTGTTTTGGTTGGGGTAGCTCACCTCGACCCTTCCTTCTATATGGTCGACCGTTCGCTATTTTGCTGCATAATTTTGGTCTGTCCATTACTTTTGAAAAGTGGTTGTGTCATTTATTTTTGGCATGATATAAATAGAAAGTTGCTCATTTCATTTTACATATAAATTGAATCAATTAGAAAACAAGAAAAGTGAAAGAGGTGCCAATTGAAGTTCTCATCATCTTCATCTTCTACATTTCATACCACAACAATCACACACAATAATCTTTGTTGTGCATTATGGATTGTTTGAAGTGATAACGTCCGAAGCAGTTGATTGGGAATCCGGTTTGGGTTGAGATTTTGGCAGTTTTTTATTGAATAAAACCTTTAGGGTTTTGTCCTCCAAGATTCTCTGAGTTTGGGGGTTTTTGGTACGAATCTTTTCAACATATATTCAGCTGAGCGAAGGTGATCGAGGAGCGGTGGGTTTCGTCGATATAGTAGCAGTAATCGGTGAATTGTGACGGAGAAGTTCGGGTTCGATTAGCGAGTGTTTGAGATCATCCGGGCTAGGGTTTGAAGACGTAAGGTTGTTCAAACAAAGAGCTGTAATTGAAGGTTCATCCACAAGCTATCGAAGGACTTGATTCGACTCGAATCAATGGACAAGAAACGAAAGCATCTTCAACAACAAGGGAGTTTGTTTGTGCATTTACTATTCTATTCTTGTATAAATGATTCTACAACAGGTTACATTTATATTATACGAGCTCAATTCTATTGTTAGAATTGAGGGCAGACGTACCCCGAAGCAAGGACGGCGGGGGAACTGCCTTAACAAATCCTTGTGCCTTTTACATTACGCTTTTACATTTGCTTAATATTTCTGAGATTTTCGTACAAACAATTATATCGAATTTAGAACTGTTTTGAGTAAGTGCTGAATTAATTTTGACTCTAGTACAATAGTTTATTGTACAAGGAAACTAGAGCTACTTACTCAAACCCGAACTCACTTGGAGTGCTCCGCACGTCAAGTGCTTGATAAATTGTCTGAACCAAAATTCTCGTGTGTTGTCTATTTATTTTGTTGGCATTTTAAGGCATTGGAACTAGTCATACAAAGTAGTGATCTAAATCAAATTGGTAGTGTGACTAGCGTGGTGATTCTCATTTCTCATTATCAATTTCCATAAGCTAGACGTATATCCGGTCTTCTAGTAACGGTTCATTATAGACGGTAATTTTTCCACAGCCGCTTCTGCAAATTAAAAAAAAAATTTAAAACCATTTTATTGGTAGCGCCAACTCATTTTTTAAATAAGGGATCTATTCAACCCCCCTTCTAGATCCGTGCCATTGTCTAACATAAAATACTCCTGCTAACCACACACTTCGCTCCCTAAACTAAGCCAATGACAACAACAATAACCACTCGCCCCGACTCCATATAATCCACTACAAGCACTCAATAGGGTGTGATTGGAGTCATCTTCATCATATCTGCTCTCATAATCGTGCTCGGAGGGATCCTCAGTTTCGTCATCCTCTAACTCACTTCCGACTAGCTCCAATGATGGAATGCATGCTGGATCAATGAGAGGGAGCTCGTCTATGGGGAAGACGTCACGAGTGAACATCGGGTGTGGTTCTAATGACATATATAAGTCTATGGGAGGCATAGATAAATCACGAAAGAATGGTTCGCTCCCTACAGCTAATGCATATGAGGGTCCAGGTGGGGCTGAAGGAGAGGTCAACAAATCAAAACGGTCAATCACCCCTGAGAGGAAGCTAGAGATGATAAAAGAGGCTGGAATTTGGAAGGTCATGGCTCGGCGAGAGTAAGTGGCATTTGGATCCTGTTGCGGTGAGAATCGGATATCAAACTATTAATTAATTTGAATCACAAATCTTTGAAGTTCACCATCGAGCTTTGATTTATCCAAAGGAAAGGGTAAAGATCGAAGAAAATCCTAAGTGCGCTACATAATAACGAAGCTAAGAGATTGTGGGGTTGGGGGTTGGTTATACCTAGGGAAGGTGTTAGCATCCTAAGTATATGTAGTACTCTACAGGAACCTCTTGTTAGTATTTGTGTTATTGCTAATGTTTTCTTGCTAATGATTATCTGCTAAGGTAAAGGTACTAAAGGTAAAGACCTATGTGTATATAGACTAAGCATGCTCGCCAAGACGTAGCATCTCGTGCCTACATATTCTAACAAGGATAGAATCAGAGCATACGTAGTTCACATAACTAGGATTGAGGAGCTCTTGACTGTGGTTAAGGTTCCAAGGGGAAGAAGTATCCATAACAATGATACTTACATAAAGTTAACAAACTCTCTAAGTCTAAGTTGAAAGACCTAACTGGAAATGAATCTAACAAAAGTCAATAGGGGAATGTGAGTACCCTTAACAATGGTACACACATAGAGTTAACAAACTCTAATCCTAAGTTCTAAGTTATAGGACTCTTAACAAGGTAGGCTAATGTCTTTGACTTTAACAAAGCCAAAGGGGTATAGGTTCTAACTTAAGGCTAATTTGAAGGATTTAATAACTCTAAAAAGGTCAAGGGAAGGCTAAGAACTGAGCTATCTATAACATTTAGTCAATAGAGAGACTTTCCTTTGGACTAAGGAACAAAAGGACAACTCTTTAGGATGAGAGCTAACAAGCTACATCACTTGGGGAAAACTTAACAAAGTTAAAAGAAGTATAAAAAACAAATTAATTTTCAAGCAAGATGCTAATAACATTCAAACATAAAGTCTATTGCAACTTGGGAAAGCAAGTGGAAACAACCAAAGCATGAAAGTAGACGTAATAACATCCAAGGCAAAGATTTGACAAAGTCAAAAAAGAACAAGGTAACAACCAAGCATACACAAAGTTCAAAGAAGATCCAAACTCACATGGTGAACAATAAAGATGTTACAACATATAAATATTCATGAATTAAAGTTCTAACAAGACTAAAACACCATGGATACAAGTTGAGTTCAAGAATGAGGAAAACATGCATTAGGGTTTCAACATAATTTTGAACAAAGTGGAAACTTTACAAAGATTCACATAAACATCCGTGTATAACATCTTATGAAAAAATGAGACATTTATGGAACAAATAAGCATGGTAAAAGCTTGGATAATTCATGACAAGTAGGTAACATCCAACATGTGAATTGGGGTTCAATCATGGTTTTGAGGAAGAAGATAACATCACAAGGTTCTCTCATACAAACATATATCAATCTAAGGCACAAAAGCATTTAAGAAACACTTCAACATGATATGACAAGCATATATAACATGAATACATAAATGTTTAAACAAACATGGAGGAACATTATATGTTGAAAGCAAGGTAACAACCAAAGTGTCAATGGTATGAACAAAAGAGGATTTCAACACACATTTTTACATGTAGACAACATTTAAACAAGCATGAAATCAAGGTGAATCAAAGAAATACAATGTTGCAACATCATATAAGATTTACACAAGATACATAAGTTTCATACAAGTCCATGGGTACACAGGAAATCGAGGGATCATTCAAGGGAAACAAAAGAAGTCCTTAAGAAGCCCTAAAAAGTCACATACTTTGGAAATACATAAGTGCAACAGAAATAGTCATTTTTTAAAATTTATTTTTACCAATAGAAACTAGACAATTTCATGAGTAGTTTTAAAAAAGAATGGGTCAAAAATTAATTAGGATGAAGAAGTTACGAGGGTTTGAAGTTGTGAAGAAAAATAACAAAAATAAGTGATAAAAAAGAAAGAATGGCCTTGGTGGGTGTTGAACCCAGGCCAGGTTGATTCACACCACAAAACTTAGCCATCTGAACAAACACACGCTGTTAATAAAAGTGGAATCATAACATAATATATGAAAATGACTTGAAAGTGGAAAGAAATGAAAACAACTGGGGCGAGGGGGATTCAAACCCCAGTTCTTTCAGTCACACACATACATACGTGCAAGCCTCTACCACTGGGGTGGTGATACATCCATTGTATTACCCCCACCAAATAAAATAAATACTAAAACAAGACCTAAAAACCTATCCAAGGCGCCATGGCTGCAACATCACCACCTTCAAAAATTTAGTTTGCAAAAGCTACCATAACTTTATGAATACACCATGAAATCAAATGAAATAAGAACCAAACTTGCAAATTTTTCAACAAGGAATTTAGTGATGCAATTATATTTTCCTAAAATTGCTTCTATTCAAAAACACGATAAAAACATTCAAAATAGCACAAACTTGCAAGTTCAATGGTACAGTCTTATCCAAACATGATAAGCAACTAGCAATGATTCAAAAACATCATATATGTTAGTTCCATGATTCTATGGTTGTCCATGGTTCTATGATTGGCTAAATTTTGGTAAAACATGATTATGTGTTGATGTTAAGCAAGATGTTATAACATCTTCATCTACTGTTTTGACAGTACTGCTGTCATGTGTTTTAATCAAGATGTCGAGACAGAACTGATGTAATGTGTTTTAATCAAGATGTCGAGACAGATGTCGTGACATCTTTGTCTGGTACAGCAGGAGCTGCTATTTCATATCTCTTGATAGAGGTGTTTTGGTTTGATGAGATCCTGTTGGATATACCTCATCAGTATGCGCAGGTCAATGAGATTTATTAGGAACAAAGTGCAGATTTAAATGGATTTCATAAAAAGGATCTTTGAGACTTTTTAGGAAACTATAAAATATTTGTTTCTACTGTTATGAAGAAGATTCTGCAGAAGATTTGGAGTTTGACTTAATTGGCAGGCATTTTGGTAAAATTAGGTGTAATCACAAGATGTCCTACAGGATGTCGTGACATCTTTCTGTCATGAATATGTTTGTGTGTCCATATCTTTTTGTGCAAGCTGGCTGCACTTTTCTGGTACAGAATCTACTGTTTTTAATGGCTTACTATGGGTGTTTCTGATACACTTGTTGTGGATCAGATTGGATTTGATATGGAGTTATTATCAGAAGATTGATTGAAGATTGAAAGAATGATATGATTAGATTTTATTGATCAAATCAAATCTGCTATTTATGAAGATTGAAATCTTCTCTTCCTGCTGTTATTTTTTACCAGCCCAAGCCCGGTATGCATTACTATTTAAGGAGGCGAAAACCCTAGTGAAGACAAGCACTCACAACAAGAAAAACTTGAGTGTAAAATAAGGGTTTAGGGTTTTGAGAGTCTTGTGTGTGTGACTTTGTAAGTCACTCTTTGTATCTTTGGATGCATCATGGTAGACATATTGCTAGCTGTTAATTGTTAATTGTTCACTCAAAGCTTGTAAGCAAGAGTGTGGTGTTCTTGATTGAAGCTGTTAAGCAAAATCAAGTATTGTGACTTTGAAGAGTGTCTTCTAAAGTCTTCTTTTTGTATTGAATTGTTTATCACTGCTGTGATTGTGCGAAGTGAGAGGTGTCTCTTGTCTAGTGGGTTCTAGGAAGAAATTGCATTGGGTATGGATTAAGTGAGGGGTTGTAAACTGGGAGTTTAGCTTTGAATTAATACTACTAATATTGGATTTCCTTCTTGGCTTGGTATCCCCCAGATGTAGGGGATGTTGCACCGAACTGGGTTAACAATTCACAGTGTTATTTATCTTTCTGCATTTAACATTCTGCTCAATTTAAATGGTTAGATAAACTGATCTATCAGTCTGCAGATGTTACAGCAGATGTCACGACACTGCTAATTTTTAAAGTGAATTAAAATGCACATGTTCTGCCCTTATTTTGTTTTAGCAGAGATCAATGTCCTTACATATGTCTAGGACATCTGAAATCTGCATACAAGAATTTCAACATACATCATAACAAACAAGTTCATATTTAATATACATCAAGATATGGCATGGTTTGAAGAGTTCAATATTTTAGTAAACTTACCTCTTGAAGAAATTCTTGAAAATCTTCAAAAGATGTTACAGCTACACTTTGATGATTTGGATAACTTCAATACACCTCTAAGGAAGCTTTAGGATGCTGAGGAGCCCTTGGAACCCCTTGGAACAAAATATACCTTCCTTCTTGCAAATGTGTGAAAAGTGCCAAAATGGAACTTCAAGTAAATGAAGTTACAGGTGCCAAGCAAGGTTTGGAACAACTTAGGGGTGATTTATGAAAGGTATTTGAATGGTTAGAATGATTGAAACTGGTCAGAATAAAGACTTGGCTTTGAAAATACAGAAAGTCAACAAAACTTGGTTTTGAGGGTTGACTTTTTGTTCTAGTAAGTTTTGGATGGAGATGAAGGTTTAGACGCCTATAAAATGTGTTATGTGGTGTGTTAGGGAAGTTGGTTTGATGGTTTGCAGTGTGGAAGTGAAACTGATTGTGTTTGTGCAAGGTGTGATTTCTTGGAACAAAAGAAAAGATTTACAAGTAATGGAAGTCATGCCTTTATGCCAAAAATGGAAATATCATGTGGTTAGTGTCCTAACTTAATGGATAATGCCTCCAAACTCGTGTGATCTTCTGATCAAGTGAAGATTTACAAGTAATAGCTTCTGAAATACAAATATTTATAGCATGGAATTGGATTTGCATTAAGTTTGTCAAGTGCATAACCTCAAAATTCAAGTTTCAAAATCCTAACTTCATGGCTTCGATTCTCCTAGCTCACAAATGGGATTGATGAATTCTTGTACTTTTTGGAAAGCCCTAAACATGCTCTACAACTTTCATGTTTGATGAAATTCTTGAATCCAAAAGGATCATGATGAAAAATGGCTCCAAACATTGTTGCATTTGATGACCAAAATCTGCCTTGAAATTTCTCGAAGTGTTGTGAAAATTTTCCAAACTTTGAAGCTCCATATCTCAAAATATAAGACTCTTTTTCCCATAGGTCACTTGGACACTTTTCTATTTCATGATGAGAGCTATAAATTGGCATTTGGAACTCCAAAATTGGATGTGTGGATTGAAAGTTATGATCTTTCAAAGTTGGCACCAAAACTAGGGTTTTTCTCCACACTTAGAAAAAATTCACTTTCTTAATTTACCCCTTTTGCAAGAAACCTCCAAAATCTTGATTCTTCATGCTCAAACCCATTGATCAAACATGTCTTGATGAAATTTAACTTGAATGCTTCACTTTGGACCAAAAACCCTAAAAGTCAAAGGGTTGACTTTGTTAGACAAAACTTGTATCAGATGAATTCAACTGTGTGATCTTCAATGAACTTGCATCTTTGAACTTTTCAATCATCATAGATAGGCTCCAAGTATGTATATGAACATGTTGAATCATTTCCCAAGGCTTGGGATCATGTTTGGATCAAAATCAGGGCACAATTGACTTTTCCTTGATGAAAACCCTAATTTAGGGTTAGCTGAAATTAGGCTCCAATGATCTTGCAATGAGATCAATTAGCACTTGATTCTTGTTGAATATAGTCCTCTTGAGTGTATGGAAACTTGATTTGATGATTATAAATCCAAAACATTGACTGATCAAACAATAATCCTCTTGATTCTAAAGGTGCAAAACCCTAATTCAGATGAAACCCACACAAAAGTAAACTTGAAACAAAGTTAGGGTTAGTAAATATGCTTGATGCTCCTAGAATGGTGATGGAATCTAGGGGTCAAAATTTGGGGTATGACAGTTGCCCCTATTTAAATAGCTTTACCATATGGTATGAGAGATGACAATCTCCATAAAATCAGGATGAAAGGTATTTAAATATAGCAAACCAAAAATTTTGCCCATAGATGCAATGATATGCTAAGGACGACAAAACTATACAAGTGCTGACATGTTACGAACTTCTACAATGATGTTTTATGATGCAAAATGAAAAAATGTAAACGACAATAACAAACAGAAAGAGAAAAGGCCAACACAAATGAGTAACCACTCATTGGGGACGACAAACATTGGGGAAATCTAGAGTGATCAGGCGCAGATTTAAACATGACCAGGATGATACTCTAGAGGGAAGAACTTCCCAATGGAGGTAGAAACAATAGAACAACTCCACTAGGAAAACCAACAACGCAGAACAAGAATCTTTACTGGGAATAAAACCGAAAAGAAACACGCTCTCCGCTTGGGGACCAAACTGAATAAAAGGCTGACCTCTAACAAGAGAAACCATACAGGACAAGACAAGACTCCATATGGGACTTAACCAAACGGAGAATTTCCTTATAGCGAAGAGACTAGTGACGACTAGACTTCAAAATGTGGATCGGTAACAACCAAGTATTCCACTACCATTAATCATTGGGTTTGAGAAATGTCAGTAACCACTGAACTTTTAGATGGATGCCAGTCACTACTGGACTTTTCTGGGGACCGGTAACGACGAAATCTACAATACCAATAACGATTGGATTCAAGCAATTCCAATAACCCCTGGACATTCAAAATAGGATATGGTAATGACCAAATGAGTAATACCAATAACAATTGGATTTACGTGATACTAGTAACCACTGGACTTTAAAAATAGGATATAGTAACAACCAAATCAGCAATACCAATAACAATTAGATTTAAGCAATGCCAGTAACCACTGGACTTTCAAAATAGGATATGGTAACGACCAAATCAGCAATACCAATAACAATTGGATTTAAGCAATGTCAGTAACCACTGGAATTTCTGGGGAGCTATCAGCTGCTAAACTTCATGGGAAAAAGCTGGTGACCACCAAATAACAAATTGAATTGAGGAATTAGTAACGACTAGCCTCACAGGGCAATACTGGTAACTACCAGACAGACAACTTCAATAAAGGTTGCAACTTCGTAAGTGCCAATGACTATTGGAATGTCCACCAGAGATTGCTAGTTACAACTAAACTTTAGGGGAATTGGTAAGAACCAAAGAGGTAAAAGATGCTAGTAACAACCAGGTTTAGATAAGGGAATTGGTAACGACCAACGATCTCAAAAAAGGGCCAGTGACTACTGGAAGAAGGAAAAAACAACAACCATAAAAGAGATGCAACAAAGATTGCAAGTTACAACTGAACTTAGAATCAAAAGCTACAGCCAAACAAACACAACCCAAAAGATTTCTAAATGCACATGCTATGGTATGATGCAAATGCTCAACGATATGAAAGAACCGACTCTAACAAGAGACACAGGAACATGAGACTCAAAAGGGAAGGTAGATAACAATCTACTTCACTGGGGAAATAAAGGAATCACACTGAATCCAAGGAACAAAGGTGTCCACAACAACACATAGGGCTTAAACCCATTTCACTTCATTGGGGAACAATGTAGAGCATATAAAATCTTGCTAAGGAAATAGCACAACCTCTTTGGGCAGTCAACGTGTCTACTCTGAGGATGAGTATTCAATCCTATTCAAACTTCTACCACATAAAGGGTACCAGAGAAATTGTTTTCAGTGGGGCTATATACTGCTGAGATGGTAATATCAAGATTTCAACCACTTTTAGATTTTCTGGGAAGAACCTGATTTCCACTGAAAATTTCCATAAACCAAAGTAACTACTTGTTTTGTTTTAGTTTTCTTTAAAAACATTTTTCGATTCAAAACTTTTTGCTTTCAAAAATTATTATTAACAAATAAGTGATGTTTTGCATAACAAAGAAAAGTAAGGAATGCATTAAATTGAAAATAATTGAATGATCTAAAACTGATTTTATTCATGAATGATAGCTTGTGAATGACAAAACTCCATGGAATATTTACAATTGAAAATGGCAAAAAGAAAAATGTCACATCGAATCCAACGACAATCTTGCCCCACTAACTAAGAGTTCCCTAGATCTTCGCCTCTGACAAGAGTAGTGGAAGTGAGCCTCTTTAGTTATCTTTGGAAATGGTAACAACCTCTGATGCAACAAAATGCTTTTGTCCCTAACTTTTTCCTGAACCGCCCTTTCGGGTTTTCAATCCACCAGGACACTCATTTTTGCTTAAGCTTCCCTTTCAGATTTTCGACTTAGCGAGCTTTTTTATTTTTATTTCATCCCTAATTTTGTCCTGGATCTCCTTCATAGGTTATGATCCACCAGGATACCCATTTTTGCCTAAGCCACCCTTTCGGGTTTTCAACTTAGCGGGTCTTTTAGGCATAATATTGTCTGACTGCATCAGAGTTCACAGAATGAGTAAGTTGTTCGTCGCCCATTATCGTAAGAATGAGCAAGCCTCCAGAGAAAACTGTCTTTATAATAAATGGGCCATCATAATTAGGCATCCACTTCCCACGCATGTCTTCGTGAACTGGAAATATATTTCTGAGTACGAGTTCTCCCTCTAGGAACTCTCGGATATAGGCCTTCTTGTCAAAGGCTCTCTTGATCCTCTTCTGATACAGTTGGCCATGGCACATCACAGTCATTCATTTCTCGTCAATGAGATTCAGCTGATCAAACATTTCTTTGACCCACTATGCTTCTTCCAGCTTTGCTTCCATTAAGACCCTCAAAGATGGTATCTCAACTTCAATGGGTAGGACTGCATCCATCCCATATACTAAAGAAAAGGGGGTTGCCCCTGTTGAAGTGCGAACAGAAGTTTTGTATCTGTGCAAGGCAAACGGTAGCATCTCATGCCAATCTTTGTAGGTTACTACCATCTTCTGCACAATCTTTTTGATGTTCTTATTTACAGCTTCAACAACTCTGTTCATCTTTGGGCAATAAGGAGAAGAGTTGTGATGTTCAATCTTGAAACTATCACACAACTCTTTCATCATTTTATTTTTCATATTGGTACCGTTATCCATGATGATTCGGCTAAGGATTATGTATCGATAGATAATCTCCTTTTTGATGAAACAAAAAACCACCTATTTATTCACGTTAGCATAGGACGTAACTTCTACCCACTTGGTGAAGTAATTGATAGCAACAATATGAAACGGTGTCCATTGGAAGCCTTCAGCTCGATTGCTCCAATCATGTCGATGCCGCACATTGAAAATGGCCAAGGTGATGACAAGACATTTAGCAAAGTTGGAGGTACATGCACCTTGTCCGCATAGATCTAACATTATGACATTTTATGGCATACTGGATACAATCTATCTCCATGGTCAAAAAAAATATATGGCCCTTAGAATCTTCTTCGACATAGCATATCCGTTGGCGTGAGTTCCAAAAGCTCCCTCATGAATGTCTTGCATCAATAGATCAGCTTTTCATTTTTCAACACACCTGAGCAAGATCGTGTCATGGTTCCTTTTGTACAACATATCATTGCTGAGAAAGAACTTGGATGCCAACCTCCTTAAAGTTTTCTTGTCAAGAGAAGTTGCATCAACTGGATACTCTTGAGTTCGCAGGTACCGTTTTATGTCGTGAAACCACAGTTTCCCATCAGACTATTCTTCCACCAATTGGAAATATGCAGGTTCATTCTTCCTCACGATTCAGATGAGTGTTACTTCATTAACAAATCTGACCTTCCAAATTGAGGCTAGCATAGCCAATGCATCAGCGATGTGATTTTCAGCCCTCAGTAAATGCTTGTAGGTGTAACCCGGTGAACTGACTTTAAACAATGTTGCGGATAGCAAGAGTCGCCACCGACTTTTATTTTATCCATAAGGAAAGGTTATAAAAGAACAGGAAAGACCTTAGAGAATATTTTGGGTCCGGGGGGTAGGTTATGAAAAGGGAAGGTGTTAGCACCCTTTTCATCCATGGTTATCCATGGGCTCTTAGGTACTTAAGCTCACTTTTGAATTGTTTTGAAAGTGTAGTGTGTGAATAGCAAAAAATTTCAGAATAGTTTAATAATAATCCGTGTATGGATGTGAAAAAAACTTGTTTGAAAATTTTGTTGGAAATTTGTTTAAGTGTGAAAAAGTTTTGAAGTGAGCAAGTATCTAGGAGTAGCCTACCCTAATGTTTTAAGGTCTTTCTTATTCTTTATCCTTTCCTTAGTAAGACTATCCCTACTATAATGGAGTAGGTAGTCCTTACTTTGGATGTTAAGGGACATGTGAGGGACAATTGGATTTTTGAAGGCCATTGTGGGATGTAATAAGCACATATAAGGGACCATCATCATTTTTCGAAAGGGACTCGATTCGTAAAGGCAACCATAAGGGACTTTGATGATTTTTCTATTTGAGGGACTTGCTTTATACACCCCACTTAACCATTATTCGTAGGCAACTTGAGGGATATCCTTAAGAAGTGAGACGGCGATTAAAATCGACTTACGTGTGTGAAATGTTTAATTTAATTATCTTATATTAAAATGATCTAATTTATTTTTTTAAATATCATACATATTGGCACTCCCTAATTACTAACCATAATGATAATAATAATTAAATGATTACAATTTACATCTAAGAGGCAATTACAAAATTATAATAAAATAAATAGTAAAATATGATCAAAATAAATATAATAAAAAAAATAACAAATAAGTAAATAAAATATTGGGGTTAGTAAATAATAAGAAAAATTAAATAAGGTTAGTATAAATATAAAGTTAGTGAAAATAATTAGTTGAAACAATAATAATGAGAAAAATAGACAAAGTTAGAAAAAATAATAAGATAGAAATTTCAAAATAATAATAAGCAACAAAATATGATTAGCAATAATAATTAATTAATAACGTGATTAAACATAAGATTTGATTTTTATTTAGAAACATAAATGATTAAATAATTACTATAATATAAAGTTCTAAATATCATAAGATTTGATTTTTATTTAGAAACATAAATGATTAAATAATTACTATAATATAAAGTTCTAAATATCATAAGATTTGATTTTTATTTAGAAACATAAATGATTAAATAATTACTATAATATAAAGTTCTAAATATAACATAATTATAAATTTCTTAATCATTTACAAAAATTTAATTATCTCTAATTATATATTAACAATTATTAAGAAAAATATTTACACATTATGATGAAAACAAATTTTAACTAATCAATAATCACATTCACCAAAATTTTACATTAAGTGTTTATAAGGTTTAATTTTATTTACAAAAATTTACAAGAATTATAATAAATATATACATAGAATCATATAGAAAATTAAAATTAGGTTTTCATATTAATTTGGAAAAAAGATGTTAATGTCATTTATTTTAAAAAAACAGATTTTTATATTACAACAAATTTTAATAAATTAATGATAACAATAATAATAATAATGATAATAATGATAATAATAATAAATAATGATAATAATAATAATAATAATAATAATAATAATAATAATAATAATAATAATAATAATAATAATAATAATAATAAAGCAATAATGAATTTTAAATGTGCCAAATAACCCAACAATGTTGCTAACGCAGAAATGCGCTCATCGCAACCAGATCTAAATCGGACGAAACAAAATTTATCGCAAAGAAAAAGAAATTAAGCAAAAAATAGTATTATTGCTCACACAAAAATGCGATCATCGCAACCAGGTCGAACTAACACAAATGTCACGCGTCATGCACACAAATGTGCAAACATCGTATCGACATAATTCGATCAAAAATCTTATATACATAAACTCTAACAATTTAAAAATTATATATATATATATAAACGTAACAGTAATAGATAAAGAAAAAGAAATAACGGTAATAGATGGAGAAAAAGAAATAACGGTAAAAGATGAAGAAAAAGAAACAACAGTAATAGATGAAGGAAAAGAAATAACGGTAAACGATGAAGAAAAAGAAACAATAGTAATGGATGAAGAAGAAAACTAAATAACGGCCAACGGCACTCACTCCTCTTAGGTTTTTTTCATTCTCTCCTTTTCCAACCAGGCAACACATATATATAGGGAACAAATTAGGGTTAACACCAAATTGTCAATAATGTCCCTAAAGCCCATTTTAAAGCCCAAACTAAATAATTAGTTAAGAAAAAATAAAATTTAAATAATTTAAAATAATAAACTTAAAATAAAAACTAATAATCCTATTGATTCCTAAAATAAAAAATATTATAAAAAGAACAAAATTTTTTTCAATATTTTTTTATTTTATGATTTTTTGGATATTTTTATGAATAATTTAGAAAAAAGTGAAAAAAATAATATTTTAAAAAATGATTTAATTAAAATACGAAAATAATAATTAAATAATAATAAAAAACTATTTTTGTTATTTTTTTTTAATGAAAGATAGAAAAATTTAGAGTAAAAATAATAAAAACAACAAAAAGTGCCAAAGGTGAGATTCGAACTCTCAACCTCTCACACTCATAACTCCTTACACATGTCCTCCTGCCAATTGTGCCATTTTTACTTTTTAGAAAAAAAAGTGCATGCCATATGATATTTACCTGCAAAAAGTCAAACGACTACACAAATTTGTTAGTAATTGATTAAATGCAATGAAATGCGACGACAAATCTTAGGGCAAAATTTGGGGTATTACAGTTATTATGATAATATTTCTCACCCAACCTCTCTTTGATGTTGGCAAAAAAAATCATGAAGTTTGACTTTGGTTTGACCACAGTTGACCTCAGTTTGACCTTTTAACTGCATTGACTGCTTTTGACTTATCTGATCATCTGACTGAGCAAACTTTTGAGAAAAGTCTTGAAACTTGACATGGGGGTTCTTATACACATATAAGATGTTATGAAGCTCACTTGAAGTCTTGGAAGTCCATTTAGCCTGATTAAAGTCAAAACCCTAGTTTTGGATGCACTGCTTAGGAGGTGCATTGTCTGAGGGAATTGTCAACTCTTCTGACCAATTATGAATTTTGTGAACCTTGTGAACCTTCTTGGAACACATAGTCTTGTATTGTGAGGGCAAATTTTGGGGTGCAACAGCTGCCCCTGTTCAATTTTCTGAAACCTGAGGGGTTAGATTGGTATATTTGCCAGTCGTAACCTGGAAGGTTGAAGGGGATTGAACACAAAAGCCCAAAAATTTGCACTCACCAGTGCATGGAGTGATATTGATGGTTGGTTGAACATGATTGAGTGGGCTTAAAGATGCCACTAGGGGAAAGTTCTTCAGTAGTATAATGAGAGCTGTCAGGAGTCTGGAGTAATACTGATGTAACAGCATGTCTTCATGAGGATAGAGCGATCAATAATGATAACCCTAAAGCAGTCTTGAAGTGATAAATCGGACCTCAGGAGGATAGAGCAATCAATAGCTCTAAAGCAGTCTTGAAGTAATAATGGCTTCAGGAGGATAGAGCAATCAATAGCTCTAAAGCAGTCTTGAAGTAATAGAATGGCTTCAGGAGGATAGAGCAATCAACAGCTCTAAAGTAGTCTTGAAGTAATGATTTCAGGAGGATAGAGCAATGAATAGCTCTAAAGCAGTCTTGAAATAATAACGTGATATGTCTTCAGGAGGATAGAGCAATCAATAGCTCTAAAGCAGTCTTGAAGTAATGATTTCAGGAGGATAGAGCAATGAATAGCTCTAAAGCAGTCTTGAAATAATAATGTAATTTCAGGAGGATAGAGCAATGAATACTCTAAAGCAGTCTTGAAATAATTAGATGGCTTCAGGAGGATAGAGCAATCAATAGCTCTAAAGCAGTCTTGAAGTAGTAATATGACCTCATGAGGATAGAGCAATGAATAGCTCTAAAGCAGTCTTGAAGTAATAGGATGATTTCAGGAGGATAGAGCAATCAGTAGCTCTAAAGCAGTCTTGAAGTCATGAGAGGCTATCAGGAGGATAAAATAACCCTGAGGTTATAATAAAGCAGTCCCAAAGTAATAAGAAGCTCATCAGGAGGATAAAGTAACCCTGAGGTTACAATAAAGCAGTCCCAAAGATCATAAGCTTGTTTGTTGGATAATTAACCTGAAAACAAGGTAGCATTCTGTATAACAACATTAGTTTATGCTTTATGTATGCATGTATGACATGATGCACTTAGGTAATGTACTATAGACATATATGTTATGGTATGATGTAAATGATGCATGTATGATATGACACTGCTGGAAGTGTCTGGATATCCTTGTATAACAACTGCTGGCCAAGGAAAATAAATCCCGATTCGTTGTTGAAGAATACATAACCCTCCGTCTGCTGGGGATAACAAGGTATAGATAACCTCCCATTGTTGGGGATAACAAGGTATAGATAACCTCCCGTTGTTGGGGACAGTAGGGTATAGATAACCTTCGTTTTCGTTTGATAGTAGGATAAGTATAACATCCCGTCTTCGTTCATCGTGCCCTTATTGGAAAGTAATTTCCCGTATATCCGTATGAGGATAAAAGAGATGGATATAAATTCCAGGGGAGATTAGACTTTGTGAAAATGGATTAGTCCTACTGATGGTTTGTAACTGCCTTGTAAAGATGAACCGGCGAAGCTTCGTTGAAATCCTTCCCTCGTTCGTCCTTAGTAAATACTATTACTGCATTTTCATGCATTTCTGGTAAACATCAATCATATTAAAAGCATACATGCATTTCTGGTAAACATCAATCATATTCAAAGGCATACATACATTCAAACACAACCAATGGACGTTTCGCTTATGTAAATAGGGTAAAAGTAAATCTGGATTCAAAAGATGGAATTTATTTATATCAAAAGTGACCCATACACGGGTAAGTTTGTACAAGGAGACATAAACCCTAGTAAGAGAATTTTGTCATGAAGTTTTACAAAAAGAATCAGCTATGTGGGAAATAATCCTATTGAGTTTCAATTCTACTATTGCCCCTCAAGTATCTCATCTTCTTGCTGTTGAGACGGAAACGATTGGATTGAGCTTTATCTGTTTGAGCTTGAGTAAGTAGTACAACTGGTTGCAGTTTCATGAGTGATCCAAACGAGACATAGTCATACGCTTTAATCCCTAACTTTTGCCTGGATTGCCCTTTCAGGTTTTCAATCCACCGGGATACCCTTTTTTGCCCAAGCCGCCTTTTCAGGTTTTCGACTTGCCGGGTGTACATCTTTTTATATATATATCCCTAATTTTTGCCCAAACCCTTTTGGTTTGCCGGGATGCCCTTATTTTTGCCTAGGCCTGTCAACCTAGCGGGTCTCTTTTTATGCGTAGTATTTTTTAACTATGTCTGCGTTTACAGGTTGTGGGAAGTCTTCACCATCCATTGTAGTCAATATCATGGCATCTCCTGAGAACACTGTCTTGACTACAAATGGTCCCTCATATGTTGGAGTCCACTTGCCCCTAGGATCACCCTGTGGTAATATGATACGCTTGATTACCAAGTCACCAGCCTGATATACCTTTGGCTTAACCTTCTTGTTAAAAGCTTTGATCATCCGTTTCTGGTACATCTGGCCATGACAAACTGCTGCTAACCTTTTCTCATCAATCAAATTTATCTGGTCAAGTCGAGTCTGAATCCACTCATCTTCATCCAAGCCTGCATCCTTCATAATTCTCAAGGAGGGGATCTGAACTTCAATAGGCAGAACTGCTTCCATACCATAGACCAAGGAGAATGGGGTTGCCCCGGTTGAAGTACGTATTGTAGTACGATAACCATGCAGAGCAAATGGTAACATCTCGTGCCAATCCTTGTAAGTAACAGTTATCTTCTGTACAATCTTCTTAATGTTCTTATTAGCAGCTTCAACTGCCCCATTCATCTTTGAAATCAACAAGGTAGTATGGGTCAACATATACTGTCTTAGTCGGCGAGCAGCCCGTGCCAAAGCGCAGCAAGTTTTCTCGAGCAGTGAGTATTTTGTTTCACAGTCGGTAAACTTTTTGCTAAGGTAGTATATTGCCTGCTCTTTTTGACCAGACTCGTCATGTTGCCCCAATACACACCCCATTGAGTTGTCTAATACTGTTAAATACATAATCAAGGGTCTTCCATCAACTGGTGGCATTAAAATTGGAGGTTCTAGCAAATATCTCTTGATTTCATCAAAGGCAGTCTGGCACTCATCATTCCATTCCATCACCTGATCTTTCTTCAACAACTTGAAGATTGGCTCACAGATGGTAGTTAATTGGGAAATAAATCTTGCAATGTAGTCCCAAGAAACCTCTAACCTCCTTCTCAGTACGGGGAGCTGGCATCTCTCGTATAGCTTTCACTTTTGCAGGATCCACTTCAATACCTTTTCCACTGACAATGAAACCCAGGAGCTTTCCAGATCTAACTCCAAAAGTACACTTGTTTGGATTTAATCTCAACCTGTATTTCTTCAACCTCTCAAACAACTTGTGCAGATGATCAAGATGTTGTTCTTCATTCTGAGACCTGGCTATCATATCATCCACATATACCTCTATCTCATGATGAATCATATCATGAAACAAAGCCACCATAGCACGCTGATATGTTGCCCCTGCATTCTTATGCTGAGCAGTGTTGTCTAAATCAGCCCCTATCTGGACCTCTTTTCTGTTTTCTTCAGTTCCCAGATTCACAACTTCGACTGGCTCTTCATGTGGCTGTATAGCTTTCTCTTCTTGTTGTAACAACCTAGTAAGCCCTACAGATATTTCACAATCGTCCTCGTTTCCGTCTTCAGTTTGATAGATCGGATTCTCGAAATTGTAATTGGCAATAGTAGAACTGTTATCAATTGGATCCAGAGTGGATGAGGATCGGCATTTTAGTGACGTGGGTGTGTGTAAGAACACATAGCTGATAAAGCAAAAATAAAAGAAAAAGAAAGACAAGGAACACAATATTTACGAAAACGAAACGTCCACTGATTTTATCGAATGAAGTATGCAAATGAGATGACAACCCGTAACAAGCACACCATTGTGCCCCGGGTAAGGCACATGGCTTGAAAGTTTTAATTGTTCCAGAAATTATAAATTTAAAAACATAACACAGTAATAGTATTTACTCCTGACTAAAGGAGATAGGGATAACATCTTCAGCTGTCCAATTATTGAGTCCAGCACCCACAGTAGGAAAAATCCATGCCTCCAAGTTGAAAGTGTTTACATGGCTGACAAAGTATTCTTCCTCTCCAAAGACAGTAACAACTTTTCCATTCACCGGATATCTCAACTTTTGATGTAATGTGGAGGTCACAGCACCTGCCCCAAGGATCCAGGGACGACCAAGCAGGCATGAGTACGAAGAACGAATATCCGTCACATAGAATGTAGCAGTAAACACCTGAGAGCCAACCTTGATTGGAAGATCAATTTCCCCATGCACTACTCTTCTAGAACCATCAAAAGCCTTTACCACAATATTACTGGGCTTCAATACCGTATCTTCAGGACTCAGCTTGTTCAGGACTTCCTTAGGCAACACATTCAGAGAGGAACCATTGTCTATCAGCACATGAGACAGGGTAGTGCCCCTGCATTCAATTGAAATATGCAAGGCCCTGTTATGATCCCTCTTGGCAGGGGTCAAGTCAGCATCAGAAAATCCTAGCCCGTTGTCATAGGTCAGGTGAGCAACACAATTCTCAAACTGGTCCACAGAAATTGCACTGGGTACATGAGCCATCTTTAGAAACTTGATCAATGACTTGGCATGAGCCTCAGAACATAATAACAGGGAGAGCATAGAAATCTTTGAGGGAGTATGCCCCAGCTGATCAACAATATCATAATCACTCTTGCGAATGATTTTCAATACTTCTTCCATCTGCTTAGAGAGGTCATCAGCAGCTGGCACATCAGTAGATACAGGCTCAATAACAGGACCCTTGCCCCGAGCATCAGTGGTGGAAGTAACAGCAGGAGTAACTGCACTCTTAGAAGCAACTGGGGGAGAGAAGACTCTTCCACTACGAGTGATCTTGCTAGATCCAGCAATATTATCAATGTCAACAGGCATATCAGGTAAAGGCTCCTGCTTGACACCATGGATGTAAACATCAGACCCATAGTGCCAAGGCACAGCTTTGTCAGATGTATAAGGAATAGGACCAGGAGTGGTAATGATCAGAGGAGCTACTCTGGCTTCAGCAACAACTTTCACAGGACCTTCAGCAGTAATCTTGATTGGGCCCTGATGAGTGATTTTAATGGGACCCTTTGAAGTGATTCTTAGTGGTACTTTGTCAACCATGTCAACCTCTTCAATCTTCTTACCCTGAGTCAGATGATCCACCATACTTTCTACAGATGATGGTCTTCTTTCAAACACTATAGTATATTTATCCATGAGACGTTGAATCCCATCTCTCAAAATGAAGCAACTATCCGGCTTATAGGTACAATATAGACAATCTTCATGACAACCTGAAAAGATCCCAGCTTGTACTAACCTCTTTTTGATAACAGACAATGGTGTGCTCAACTCCATAAACAGCGAGAAGATGAGAAACCTGTGCACAATTATAAACCTGTGATGCAATGATATGGGAATGCATATGCAATGTTTTCAAGGACCGCAGGATTTAAATTTGCTTAAACAAACAAGAAAGTAACTTTTTATTAGTAATAACTTGTTTTGCCTTTTAGGCTTACAAAAAATGAAAACGGAATAAGTACAAAAGATGGGGTTTTAAGTCTCCCATGGACGTTTCCTCTTGGTGTTGAGGTATGAGTTGAGGTTTCGTTCCTCATGAAGTAGCTTTGTTAGCTCTAGGATCCTTGCTTGGCTTGCTTTGTAATGAGCCTCGAAAGTATCCCTTTGCTCTTTCAGTTGGATCCATGATCTCTGCAAGTCTTCCATATCAGTAGGCATGTCTGGGTGAAGGATGGTATAAGCTGTGTCTCCTTCAGCAACAGGTTCCATGGTAACTGGTAGGATGGCAGGATATGGCATCATGAGTGTCTGAGCACGAAATCGTACCCATCTGAGATAAGCCTCCATAGGAATGGTGTACTTAGGCTCCAGTGTCTTGCTGTCAATCCTGTTTACCTTTCCCCAAGCTCGTATGAATCTCTGACGGTAACCCTGAAGATCGTTGTCGTAGTCAAACACAATGCCCTGAATCAACATGTCATGTGGACCATCGCTCCGGGCGTAACCAAACTGTCGTAAAGCTAGAGATGGGTTGTAGGTGATGCCTCCTCTTATGCCTAGAAGTGGCACATTAGGAAACTCCCCACAACGGTCAATGATGGTGACATTCTCCATAGATCTGGAGCACCAATGGATGTCTGAGTGAGAAAGTGACATGATCCTCTTGGACCATCTGAACCCTTGCTCATTCTTCATTACTGAGCGAGGAAGGTGAGAAATAAACCACCTAGAAAGTAAAGGTATGCAGCACATCAAAGTTCCTCTTGCCCTTGTAGTACGGGTGTGAAGAGAATGTAGGATGTCTCCAAGTAAGGTAGGCACTGGATTGTGACTCAGGAATATGTTGATGGCATGAACGTCTATGAACTGATCAGGATTGGGGAACAACACTAAGCCATAAATCAATAAGGCTAAGATCTCCTCAACAGCATCGTAGCTCATAGCCTTCAAGAACATTTGAGCTTTATCCACTAATACCTTGGCAAGAACACCTTTAACTCCACTTCTCGTCTCTAGAACAATGTCAGACTTCTTCAGATGTAGAGCTGCAGCAATAACTTCTGGTTTAAGCTCCTTCTCTAAGCCTGTGAATGGCTTTTGATCAAGAACAGGTATACCCAGAAGTTTAGAGAACTCCTCCATGGTTGGAACCAGCTGATAATCAGGAAATGTAAAGCAATGGTGCTTAGGGTCAAAGAACTGAAACAGCACACTCATCATGTCTTCACTGAACCCTGAAGTAACTAGATCCAATAAGTGACCATGTCTCTTGTTGAACTGGGAATGATCAGGCACTAGGGAAACCAACTCCTTGAGCTTAGCAGGTATCCCTACAAAGTTGATCCTGATGGTGTTTCTACGAGCAGAAGCCATGACCTGCAACAAAGAACAAAGATAAATCCTTTGGTCCTTGAAATGGTTAGGGAAAATGATATGCTTATGATGCATGATGATGTCATGATGTCATGCTCAATCACAAACATGTGGCACACACAAACAAGTCACACCATAGCCCTAGGTTTAAAGGCTTGCATGAGGTTCAAAGGCAAGTACCCTCCCCTGAAGTTAGATGGCTCATCCTGTCCTACAAAAGTAACCAGGTTCTAAGGGATCTCAATATCATTGATCCTTCACAAGGGTGGTTGTTCAGAAGGCAACTTACTTGCCAACCAAAACCCTCCAAGTTTAAGATCTCAATGAGCGTAGTATCGAGTGTCAACCAACTTCAGTCTGCACCAAAGCCGGTTACCTCACTACTTTCTAAAGGCCAAGATGAGTTAACTAGGGTTCTAAAAGTCAGTTAGTGCATTGACAACATATGGCAGCCTCAATATTATCCTCAACTTGACTTAAGGAATATAAGCACCAACCAAGAAGTCGCACTAACTATGGCCACCAGATCAACCGTATCGATATACGTCGTACAGTTTCCTTGGTCTATTGCCATTTACCTAAGGTACACTAGATCCGGGTTAGGACCTTTCACACATAAGAGCACCCCAACAATATAATAATAAAGCAAACAAGGCAAACAATTTAAAGTGATCTTAATTCCTAAGGGTACCCCTCTTAAATAGATCCCCAGCAGAGTCGCCAGTTCTGTAACCCGGTGAACTGACTTTAAACAATGTTGCGGATAGCAAGAGTCGCCACCGACTTTTATTTTATCCATAAGGAAAGGTTATAAAAGAACAGGAAAGACCTTAGAGAATATTTTGGGTCCGGGGGGTAGGTTATGAAAAGGGAAGGTGTTAGCACCCTTTTCATCCATGGTTATCCATGGGCTCTTAGGTACTTAAGCTCACTTTTGAATTGTTTTGAAAGTGTAGTGTGTGAATAGCAAAAAATTTCAGAATAGTTTAATAATAATCCGTGTATGGATGTGAAAAAAACTTGTTTGAAAATTTTGTTGGAAATTTGTTTAAGTGTGAAAAAGTTTTGAAGTGAGCAAGTATCTAGGAGTAGCCTACCCTAATGTTTTAAGGTCTTTCTTATTCTTTATCCTTTCCTTAGTAAGACTATCCCTACTATAATGGAGTAGGTAGTCCTTACTTTGGATGTTAAGGGACATGTGAGGGACAATTGGATTTTTGAAGGCCATTGTGGGATGTAATAAGCACATATAAGGGACCATCATCATTTTTCGAAAGGGACTCGATTCGTAAAGGCAACCATAAGGGACTTTGATGATTTTTCTATTTGAGGGACTTGCTTTATACACCCCACTTAACCATTATTCGTAGGCAACTTGAGGGATATCCTTAAGAAGTGAGACGGCGATTAAAATCGACTTACGTGTGTGAAATGTTTAATTTAATTATCTTATATTAAAATGATCTAATTTATTTTTTTAAATATCATACATATTGGCACTCCCTAATTACTAACCATAATGATAATAATAATTAAATGATTACAATTTACATCTAAGAGGCAATTACAAAATTATAATAAAATAAATAGTAAAATATGATCAAAATAAATATAATAAAAAAAATAACAAATAAGTAAATAAAATATTGGGGTTAGTAAATAATAAGAAAAATTAAATAAGGTTAGTATAAATATAAAGTTAGTGAAAATAATTAGTTGAAACAATAATAATGAGAAAAATAGACAAAGTTAGAAAAAATAATAAGATAGAAATTTCAAAATAATAATAAGCAACAAAATATGATTAGCAATAATAATTAATTAATAACGTGATTAAACATAAGATTTGATTTTTATTTAGAAACATAAATGATTAAATAATTACTATAATATAATGTTCTAAATATCATAAGATTTGATTTTTATTTAGAAACATAAATGATTAAATAATTACTATAATATAAAGTTCTAAATATCATAAGATTTGATTTTTATTTAGAAACATAAATGATTAAATAATTACTATAATATAAAGTTCTAAATATAACATAATTATAAATTTCTTAATCATTTACAAAAATTTAATTATCTCTAATTATATATTAACAATTATTAAGAAAAATATTTACACATTATGATGAAAACAAATTTTAACTAATCAATAATCACATTCACCAAAATTTTACATTAAGTGTTTATAAGGTTTAATTTTATTTACAAAAATTTACAAGAATTATAATAAATATATACATAGAATCATATAGAAAATTAAAATTAGGTTTTCATATTAATTTGGAAAAAAGATGTTAATGTCATTTATTTTAAAAAAACAGATTTTTATATTACAACAAATTTTAATAAATTAATGATAACAATAATAATAATAATGATAATAATGATAATAATAATAAATAATGATAATAATAATAATAATAATAATAATAATAATAATAATAATAATAATAATAATAATAATAATAATAATAATAATAAAGCAATAATGAATTTTAAATGTGCCAAATAACCCAACAATGTTGCTAACGCAGAAATGCGCTCATCGCAACCAGATCTAAATCGGACGAAACAAAATTTATCGCAAAGAAAAAGAAATTAAGCAAAAAATAGTATTATTGCTCACACAAAAATGCGATCATCGCAACCAGGTCGAACTAACACAAATGTCACGCGTCATGCACACAAATGTGCAAACATCGTATCGACATAATTCGATCAAAAATCTTATATACATAAACTCTAACAATTTAAAAATTATATATATATATAAACGTAACAGTAATAGATAAAGAAAAAGAAATAACGGTAATAGATGGAGAAAAAGAAATAACGGTAAAAGATGAAGAAAAAGAAACAACAGTAATAGATGAAGGAAAAGAAATAACGGTAAACGATGAAGAAAAAGAAACAATAGTAATGGATGAAGAAGAAAACTAAATAACGGCCAACGGCACTCACTCCTCTTAGGTTTTTTTCATTCTCTCCTTTTCCAACCAGGCAACACATATATATATAGGGAACAAATTAGGGTTAACACCAAATTGTCAATAATGTCCCTAAAGCCCATTTTAAAGCCCAAACTAAATAATTAGTTAAGAAAAAATAAAATTTAAATAATTTAAAATAATAAACTTAAAATAAAAACTAATAATCCTATTGATTCCTAAAATAAAAAATATTATAAAAAGAACAAAATTTTTTTCAATATTTTTTTATTTTATGATTTTTTGGATATTTTTATGAATAATTTAGAAAAAAGTGAAAAAAATAATATTTTAAAAAATGATTTAATTAAAATACGAAAATAATAATTAAATAATAATAAAAAACTATTTTTGTTATTTTTTTTTTAATGAAAGATAGAAAAATTTAGAGTAAAAATAATAAAAACAACAAAAAGTGCCAAAGGTGAGATTCGAACTCTCAACCTCTCACACTCATAACTCCTTACACATGTCCTCCTGCCAATTGTGCCATTTTTACTTTTTAGAAAAAAAAGTGCATGCCATATGATATTTACCTGCAAAAAGTCAAACGACTACACAAATTTGTTAGTAATTGATTAAATGCAATGAAATGCGACGACAAATCTTAGGGCAAAATTTGGGGTATTACAGTTATTATGATAATATTTCTCACCCAACCTCTCTTTGATGTTGGCAAAAAAAATCATGAAGTTTGACTTTGGTTTGACCACAGTTGACCTCAGTTTGACCTTTTAACTGCATTGACTGCTTTTGACTTATCTGATCATCTGACTGAGCAAACTTTTGAGAAAAGTCTTGAAACTTGACATGGGGGTTCTTATACACATATAAGATGTTATGAAGCTCACTTGAAGTCTTGGAAGTCCATTTAGCCTGATTAAAGTCAAAACCCTAGTTTTGGATGCACTGCTTAGGAGGTGCATTGTCTGAGGGAATTGTCAACTCTTCTGACCAATTATGAATTTTGTGAACCTTGTGAACCTTCTTGGAACACAAAGTCTTGTATTGTGAGGGCAAATTTTGGGGTGCAACAGTAGGTAATCTCATCAAAATATTCTATCATTTCCATAATATAAGCTCTATACGAACCAGTTTCACATCTCCGGTCTCCCATTCACCTTTGACCTGATAAATTACTAAGGCTGAGTCACCACTCACTTCAAGAATTTTGATTCGAAGGTTAATTGCCGCTTCGAGGCCTAAAATGCAAGCTTCATACTTGGAAATATTATTGGTACACTCAAAGCATAATTTGGCTATGAACGGAGTGTAACCACCAGCTGGATTCATCAAAGTGGCACCTACGCCATGCGCACTGTAGTTGGCGGAGCCATCAAACATCATCTTCCACCGGGATCCGGGCTCAGGACCTTCATCTGGACCTTGCTCTTCATAATCCTTCTTTATCAACATAATATCCTCATTGGAGAAGTCAAACTTCAGAGGTTCATAATCTTCTACTGGCTGATCTGCAAGGTAATTTGACAAGATGCTACCCTTGATAGACTTCTAAGCAACATACTGGATGTCATATTCTAATAATAACATGTGCCAACGGGCGAGTCTTCCTTTCTGAGCAGGCTTCTCAAGAATATACTTTATCGGAACCATTTTAGAAATCAACAAAGTAGTGTGACATATCATGTACGGCCTTAAATGTTTGGCAGCCCAAGCCAAAACACAAAAGTTTTCTCCAAAAGTGAGTAACGAATCTCACAATTGGTGAACTTCTTACTTAGATAATAAATGGTGTGCTCTTTGCATCTAGATTCATCATGTTGACCCAATATACAACCCATCGATCCTTCAAGCACTATCATGTACATGAAAAGAGGTTTTCCAAACACATGAGGAATTAAAATTGGAGGTTTTTGAAGATACCCTTTGATATTGTCAAAGTCTTGTTGACAATCTGAATTCCAAACATTTGTCTGATCTTTGTGCAACAGCTTGAAAATTGGCTCACATGTAGGAGTCATATTAGAAATAAACATGGAGATGTAGTTCAATCTACCAAGGAAACCCCTAACTTGCTTTTCTGTCTGCAGAGCATGTATTTCTTGAACAGTGCGCACCTTGTCAAGGTCCACCTCAATCCCATGTTGACTGATAATGAAACCAAGCAACTTTCCAGACCTCACCCTAAAAGTACACTTCGCAGGATTCAGTCTCAATTGATACTTCCTGAGCCTTACAAACAACTTCGATAGATGATCAAGATGATCTTATTCATTCTAAGACTTGGCGATCATATCATCGACATACACTTCTATTTCTTTGTGCGTCATGTCGTGAAATAATGTGACTATTTCTATCTGATAAGTAGCACCTGCATTCTTCAAACCAAAGGGTATCACTTTATAACAATAAGTTCCCCATGGTGTGATGAAAGTAGTTTTATCCATATCTTCGGGATCCATCTTTATCTGATTGTATCCAAAAAAATCCATCCATGAATGAGAATACCGCAAAACGAGTTGTATTGTCCACCAAGGTGTCGATATGTGGCAGAGGGAAATTGCCCTTCATACTAGATTTGTTTATACCCCTATAATCCACACACATTCTAACCTTTCTATCCTTTTTGGGTATAGGTACAATGTTATCTACCCATTTCAGATACTTCAATACTTCCAGGAAGCCTGCATCGATCTGTTTGTTAACTTCGTCTCTGATCTTGAGAGCCATGTTAGGTCGGGTTCTTCTGAGCTTTTTCTTGATAGGAGAACATTCAGGTTGAAGAGGTAGCTTATGAACAACTATATCAGTATCCAAGCCATGCATATCTTGGTAAGACCAAGCAAAAACATCCACATATTCTTCTATCAGCTTTACCAGTCGTTTCTTGACTTCTACCCCTAGCATTACCCCAAAATTGACTTTTCTCCTGTCTTCATCAGTTCCAAGATTAATGACGTCTACTTGTTCTTGGTGAGGTTGAAGGTCCGTATACTCGTACTCAACCATATTTGCCAATTCATCTGGAATCTGAAAGTCTTTATCGTCCTCATCTTCGACTTGATATACAGGAAAATCAAAGTTATGAGGGACAGTAAGTTTATTGGAAATAGGTGTTAGAGGTTCTCTGCATGTTTTGAACGGTTTGAATTATTAAAACACACAAAGATCGATGCAACAAAAAGGAAGATATTTGTCTGGTTTTCAAAAGATTGCCATTTTCTTTTTAAGAGTAAAAGCGGAAAACAGTAAATGAAACAAGAAATGGGGAGTTTAACAAAACACATTCATTAATTAATAATCACTTTGAAAGCTTGTGGCCCTACAAAATAGTCCAATAACCTTGGGCACGGTTATGGAAGCTTTTTCAAAGAAAACTCCAAAACAAAACAAACAAACAACAAATTACTTTGGCATGGGAAAAACAACAGGAATTTCAATAGCCTCCCAATTGTTTAGAGCGGCCTCATCTTGATACACCAACTGGTTAACATAATCATCTTCAAATTCCTCCTCAACTGCGTTGATTTGGACACCCCAACTGACAAATACTTCTTGATAGTCTCCAGACGTCCTCTGGCAAACCCTTGTGTCTTGTATTGAGTTGGTTTATAACCTAACCCTTGGCAATTTGTCTTCGCTCTTACTTCTACTTCAATGACTCCCCCCATCCTGCAAGAATACCATTCTTCAGTGCAAACTTTATACTTTAGGTAGATGCAAAATATAGACCACCCTCGACCACAACTTCCTCAATTAGTACGGCATTGGCTATCTCCAAGGCTTGGAAAGAAATCTCCAAGGCATCCTCGTCAGCTTCAATGTATCTGAATGATGACAGGTTGCTCACCATCAGATCTTCCTCTCCATGAACAATCACTAACTTTTCATCCACCACAAATTTCATTTTCTGGTGTAGAGTAGAGGTTACCGCACCAGCGACATGGATCCACGACCTTCCCAATAAGCATTTGTATGTTGGATTAATGTCTATTACTTGGAAAGTAATTTCAAACACATGGGGGTCGACCATGATTGGTAAGTCCACTTCTCCTATCACTGTTCTTCTAGAACCATCAAAGGCTTTGACGATCAAAGAAGTAGGTCTCATATCAGCTCCTTTATATGCCAGCTTGGCAAGCGTACTTTTGGGTAATACGTTCAAAGGAGACCCAGTATCCACCAAGACTCTTGCTAAAGTATCCTCCTGATATTTCACCGATACATGCAGTGCACGGTTGTGTTTACACCCTTCTACAGGAAATTCTTCATTGCTAATGCTCAAGGTGTTACACACGGTAATGTTGGCAATCACTGAGTCAAACTGACCAACTGTTATATCCTTGGTCACATGGGCTTGTGCTAGCAGCTTATGTAATGCGGGTCTATAAGCGGGAGAGCTTAACAGGAGAGACATGATTGAAATATTTGACGGAGTTTGGTATAGCTGATCCACAATTCTGTAGTCGCTCCTCTTGAGGATTCTCAAGAAATATTCATCTTCTTCATTCAACACTTCTTTACCTTTCGTAGGTTGAACAATAATAACTTCTTTAGGAGGAACTACAGTCACCTTAGGCTGATAAATTCGACCACTTCGAGTCATTTTGCTTGTTCCAACGATGTTCGTAACATTTTCATGACTACTCTTCACACTTTCATTATGTACATCTTTTCCAGATCTCTGGTTGGTCCATGTCGTATCGTATTTCCAAGGAACCGCTTTGGTACTCTTGAAGAAGGAAGGCCTAGGTTTTTGGGTGTTGACTGGTCTCGGCTGACTAGCTACTGATACAGCGGGCTTTTTAACATTGAACACATGCTTGGCAGTGTTGGGTGTTAGGTCTGCTGAATTGACATCAGGAACATTGAATATAGGCACCTTTCCAGTTTCCTTTGGTACATTGAAAATTGGTTCAATTACTAACACATCCTTTTTCTTCGTCTTACCACAAACTTGCAGAAAACCATCATCCATCAATCTCTGAATATCCTCTTGAACTAGATAATAACATATGGAGTTATCAGTACAATCTTCACACTCTGAATGGATACTCTTGATCAAACCAGCTTCAACCAATATTTTGTGAAGAGCTTGTAACAGAGTCTTGATTGCAGTTATATCTGAGATCACTTCTTCTTCAGATACGTCTTCTATGGCATTAACATTCCCATGATTGGGCAGTGGGTTACTTTTAACATTGGGTTGGCGATCTCCAAAAGATAGGATCCTTTTCTCTATCAATTCTCGAACAATATGTTTTAAATCAAGACATCCTTCCAAGTCATGTTCGGCAGCCCCTTCATGGAACGTACAATGGGCATTGGGTTTATAAAACGGTGGGAGCGGATCTAGCGGTGGCCCCATTTTCTGGTAGTGTTTAAACCTTGTTGCACCAAAAAGGGGTACAACTCAGTATAACTCATCGGAATTGGTGGGATGGGAGCTCTTGCTCCTGGCCTTCTATTTTGCACAATTTTTCTAGGGACTGGAACCCTTGGTTTCTGTTGTTACTGGTAGGCTAGAGCGTTGGGCACCTGTTGATAGCCTTATTGTTAAGTTTGTTGGTACACATGTGGTTGTTGAACTTGCTGAAAAACTGGAGTTTGGTTGTGGAACATGGGCGTAATGGCTGCCACGTAAGGTTGTTGAGTAAATTGTACAGGGTACAAAGGTTGTTGTTGAAACTATTGTTGACATTGAGGCTTCTTGGACTAATTTCTTCTTTCTGTAAACACAACATTAGTTTCACCCTCTTTTTTCTTATGAACATTCCCAAAGGTCTTCTCAGCAATATTTCGTCTTGAACTGCTAGCATCACTTGTTGAAGGTGAGAAAATAATTAGAAGGGGGGTTGAATAAGTATGTAGATAAAACTTAGAAGTAAAAACTCAAGTATTTTTATCCTGGTTCGTTGAACTCAACTACTCCAGTCCACCCTTTCTAGAGTGATTTGCCTTTCTCAAACAAGGACTTAATCCACCATTTAATCAACTGATTACAATAGTAAGCACTAAGAACAATTGTTCAAAGTCTTCTCAAGAACTACTGATCCTAACTGGATCTTCTTAAGGTTCTCTTACAATCAAATGTAATAATAAATACAAGTGTTAATATGCTTCTAATAAAGCTTTATCACAACTGTGATTTTTCACTTAAGATTAAGAACAATGAAATAATTCTAGCAAAAATATATGAGTTGTGTGAGAGCTTTTTAATGAATTCTTTTCAAGTGTATTCGTCAACTGAAGAAGATGAGTGAAGACTTGCTTTTATAGGCACAGTGATCCAAGAGATTTTCACGTTGAGAAGAGTGTACCAAAAGGTCTGAGCCTTTTTGTCTTCACATCAAGTGACCTTTCCTAGAAGAAGAAGGCACAGAGAAATCTTTTTTGTCTGTGTTCTTGTGTCTAGCATAAATAAGGAAAGTGTCATTTGGATATTCCAACGAACATAATCTTTGAATTCTTCTTCAACAATTTTCAGCAAGAATCATCAGTCTAATTTGGTCAGAGCCTTCTGATGTTCATCAGAGTTTTGCTGAATTAGAGTCTTTGCAGCAAGTGTGCTTTCAGCGTGTATAAGTTCAGAGCAGAGTTTTGGATCAGATCCTCAGTACTGGCAGCGTTAGTACTATCAGAGTCTTCTGAAGTAATTGTGCTTGAAAACTCTTCATACAGAATTCTTCATTGCTTCAGATGCTTCTAGCTTGCTTCAGATTCTTCTGTAGCTTCTGCTTCAGATCCTTCTGGAGGCAGCGCTCAGAATCTTCTGATGGCAGCATTCAGAATCTTTTAAGAGATGCTTCTGACGCTTTAGAGCCTTGCATATTTCTTATGTTCAGATCTAATTTGCTTTTGGAGTGATATTTACTTTAACATCTGCAACAAACATTCTCAAGCAAATTTTAGAGTATATAATTCTTAAATACAAAATTTCATAATAGTTATCATCAAAACATAGAGATATTATTAAGAACCAATTTGTGTTCTAACAATCTCCCCCTTTTTGATGATGACAAAAACATCAGAAATTTTGTTCATTAGTAAAGAAAATAATTATAACTCCCCCTAAGATAATGAATCTCCCCCTGAATTGAATACTAAGAAGGAATAGAAACTTCCCTTTTTGCATGAGTATTCTTTTTAGGATCAGAGCCTGAATGTTCTAAACATTCAATTTTGCTTGTTTTAGAGTCAGAGTCTGATAAGTTAAATATGATCTGGGAGTCTCAGAGTTTCTTTTAAAGAGTATATCAGATTTATCAAATGTTCTGAAACACTCAGATTTTATGTTAGATGAAATTTATATGTCTGAAGTTTCATTTTGGTAGAGTTTATTTAAACAGTTCAGATCTATTTTCTCCCCCTTTTTTGTCATAATCAAAAAGTAAGAACTTTTAAAAGACAAATAAAAGGAAATACAGAAAAGATAAATCATGTAGGAGAAAAAGACATAGTCATTCATTCATGTAAGTCAAGAGATACAAAACATCAGAAAAGATTCAAGTACATGTGCAAACATCAGATGAAAAAAAAAACTAAGTTTGTTTTGACAAAATCATCTTCAACAGATCAGTGATCTCAGGGGAGGTCTGTTCTTGATTAGACATCCACTTAGCCATGGTTTCATTCTTTTGATCTTGTTTGGACATCCACTGAGCCATGTCTTCAGACTTCTTATCTTGCTTAGCCATCCATGACTTAATCTCTGATTGACCAGCTTCCAGAACTGCAATCTTATCTTCAAGATCTGGATACTCTTTCTTGATCTCAGATGAAGAAGGTGGGACAAATTCTAAAGCAGGAAAAAAGTCAATTTCCATAGGGGATTCAGAGTCAGGAGCAGTAGATCCAGAGGTATGTTCTACAAGAGTCATAGCCAAAGGGTTGTCTTCAGATGCAGATTCAACATTCACTTCTGTATCACATACTTCAAATGATGAAGGAGCATCTTTAAGAAGCAATGGTGCAGATCTTTTAACAGTCCAGAACAAACTTCTAGCAGTTTCAGCAAATCTGAGCTTCGCATCATCAGAACAAACGTTCTTCAGATTTGATGCTACAGTATTGAATCTGTTGATGAAGCTATTCCAAATAGCATCAGATTCATTTTCATCCATTGTTGATAAACACTTCCTCTGTACAGAGCCTAAATGCATCTCTATTTCTTTCAAAAAACTTGTAAATAAATGATCAACATTCAGCCTAGGTTTTGGTTTTAGAAAAGTTTCCAAAAAGATTGGCTTGGGTTGAGGTGAAGGTGAAATGCTGAATTTTGGAATGGTGATCAGAGGGCGAGGGTAGAAGGGTATGGATGGAGGATCAGATGAAATGACAGTTTTTGTTCTGGTTAAAGCATTCAATAGATATGGTTTTGCATTTGATGCAAAGGAAACAACATCAAATGTGGTATTAGAGTAAGGAATGAATGCAGATTTATCAGATGAAAGAGGTTCTGATGAAATCATTTCTGGCAGTTCTTTTATATAGGTTTGAAGAATAGGTGGTAGAAAGATGGAAAGCTTGGGTTTAAGAGGGGTGATAGTGTCGGATGGTTCAATTCTGGTGTAGAAATTTTTGAATTTGAAACCAGAGGGAAGTTTGTCAGAGGAAAATGGTTTACACGAGGCAAAGGATACACACTCAGATGTCTTTGGCTTAGGTGTTGGGATGGGATTGGAAATAAGAATTTCAGAAGAAATAGGTGGTTCTGGTTGGTTAACTGCAAGATTTCTGAGAGAGGGAGGTGACAGAATATCTGGGTGTATATCAGATTTTGATGAGTTTGAGGATGTGGTTGGAGTACAAGATGTAGAGGACACTTCAAAAACAGTTTTGAGAGGTGTAACATTTAGAACCTCTGTCTCAGGGAGATTTGTTTCAGATGGGTTGGTTGGTTCTGATTGATTCTCAGAAGGTTTTGATGGAGGTTCAGATGTAGGTGGTTCAGATGTAGGTGGTTCAGAAATAAGTTGTGTAGATGCAATGGGATCAGATGCCACTGATGTATATTGTATGGGTTCAGATGTGTTTGATTGTTGTTTTTCTGGTTGTTGTTGTTCTGGTTGTTGTTGTGGTGCAGATTGTTCTGTTGGTTTTGTTATAGGTGGTGGAGTTTGATTTGCTGGTGTTGGTGTTGTTGTTGGTTCAGATGATGGAATAACAGAGGATTTTAATGGTGTAGTGGAAATAGGATCAGATGATTTTTGTGGGGAAGGAATTTTTAATGGTTCAGAATTATGAGATGGAGCAGGAACAGATTGTTTTTAAGTAGGAGGTGGTTTTGGAATGGAATTGAATGTTGATTCATTTAAAACAATGTTAGAGAAAGAAGATACAGAAGATTTAGTACCTTTAATCTTGATACGCTTTGTGGGAACAGAGGGGGCGTCTCTAGATGCTTTCCTCTTGATCAGCTTCTGAGGCTTGTCAGCAACTTTTGGCTTCTTCTGAGCAGCAACTTCTTCTGCTTCTGATTGACCTCTTTTCCTTGTGTTCTCATTGCCTCCACCAGGAATTAGTTCTCCTTCTCTTTTCAGAATATCTGCAGGAATGGGCGTTCCATCTGCTTTGCATGCATCAATATATCTCACAATTATTTCCCTTGGTTCTTCAGCACAGAACAGTGGATAGTTTTCAACTGGAATTCGCTTTTGACTGAGTTCAGAAATATTCAGCTTCTTGGGTGCAAATGTGAGTTCCTCTACAATTTTTAGTCTCTGAAGACTCTTTGCATTCAGAGGTTTTCCAACAATGGATTCAAGTTCATCCTTTACTCCAGCTGCATACAAAGCAGTCACCAGACCATTCTCTGTCAGAATGTCTGAAACTAACCTTCCAAAGGGAATCCATGTTCTGATCTTCTGACCCTTATCTTTACAGATTCTTTTGAAGCATTGATATGGTTCCATAAATGCATGAACATAATGTAAGGGAGATCTACCTTAGTGCTCTGACTTAAACAGTACATGAAGTAGAGTTGTTCATTGTTCACATAATCTGGAGAATTTCTAGATTTTCTATGATGAATGCATCCCATAAAAATCTTTGCCCAGATTTTGTAGTCAGGCTTCAGATCTTTAAATTTGTTAGAGGCCTATCCAGAAGTGATGACTTCCTCATAAACTTCTTCCATGTCTACACGCCCAGCTGGCAGATGACATACTCCATCAGTCTCCTCATACCCTATGAGTTTCCTGATTAGATCTTCTGTAATTATAATCTCCTTACCCAGAACAGAAGACAAGATGAATTTGGGATAAACAGAAGCATGTATCCAGAATTCTTTCACCAAATGAGGGTAAACTGGTCCAAATAATCTGTCAAAGTATTTGACCCAGCCTTGAGCATCAATTATTGAACGAAATTCAAATCCATTTTCAGCTAATGAATCAAATTCCACCATTGATTCACAGAGAATTTCAAGTTTGTCAACATGAGTTAACAAAGTCCTTTTAGGTATCGTGAATGGAGTCACACCCATATTTGCAGAAGTAACTGCAGCCATGGTTGATTGAAACTGAGCTGCTGTAGAAGATGAGGTTGCCATTGAAGATGATGAAGATGATTTTGACGAGGGTTTAGGGTTCTTGTGAAGAGAGAATAGAAGACAGAAATGCATAAACTTGCTTGTGTTGTGAAAAGTCTGAAAGTGGCGAGAGATGTGGTATTTATAGAAAACAATTAGACACTCAAACAGACATTCAAAGCACGTTTACACATAGAATTTAATGACAATTAATGAAAGAGAATAAAAATCATTTCAAGCATTAATTGATTCTGACAAATTGGGGGGAAAATCAAGATTTTCACTATTCAAACCATACCTCAAACGTCTCTTCAGTAGTGTACACGCCATCTTTTCAGATTAAGAGTGACACGTGTTTGCTTGCATGTGCTTCTGAATTCTCTTGAGAAATGAAATGTTAGCCAATGTTCAGATCCTCTGAGATTGGTTAGTTCAGATACACGCAAATAAACATAAATCTAATAATCAACAGATGAAATACTTCAGAGTAATAAACATTTTTCATCTAAAAAATTTGCTTCTGACAAATATTATTCTGGACACAAATCCATACCAATATTTTTCAGAATAAATTTGAATCTATCTTCAACAAGGGGTTTTGTGAAAATATCTGCCCATTGATGATCTGTATCAACAAAGGCTAAGTTTATAATTCCCTTCTGAACATAGTCTCTGATGAAATGATGTTTAATTTCTATATGTTTTGCCTTAGAGTGTAAAATGAGGTTTTTAGACAAACATATAGCAGAAGTATTATCACAGAATATAGAAATGTTACTTTCAAATATCTAATAGTCTTCTAGCTGACTTTTCATCCAGAGCATCTGCGTGCTACATCCAACAGCAGCAATATATTCTGCCTCTGTAGTTGATAGTGCAATTGTGGGTTGCTTCTTGTTGTACCAAGAGATTAGATTTCTTCCTAGAAATTGACAACTTCCAGAAGTACTTTTTCTTTCTACTCTGTCTCCAGCGTAATCAGCATCACAGAATCCAACTAATTTGAAATCATCAGATTTTCTGTAACACAAACCCACATTAGAAGTACCTTTCAGATACCTTAGAATCCTCTTAACAGCTGTTAAGTGTGATTTTCTAGGATCTGATTGGAATCTTGCACATAAGCATACACTGAACAGAATGTCAGGTCTAGAAGACGTTAAGTAGAGAAGAGATCCTATCATACCTCTGTAGAGTTTCTGATCTACTTTCTTACTTACCTCTTCCTTGCCTAGTGTACTAGTTGGATGCATGGGAGTCTTTGCCATCTTACTCTCAGTCATGTTAAATTTCTTCAGAAGTTCTTTAACATATTTGGTCTGATGAATGTAAGTGCACTCTGGAGTTTGGTTGACTTGAATTCCCAGAAAGAATCTCAATTCCCCCATCATGCTCATTTCAAATTCTGCCTGCATACATTGAGCAAACTCCTTTCCCAGCATAGTATTGGTAGATCCAAATATAATATCATCCACATATATTTGACAAATTAGAAGATCTTTCTTAAATGTTTTACAAAAGAGTGCTGTGTCCACTTTGCCTCTGATGAAATTTTTCTCAAGAAGAAAATTGCTTAATCTCTCATACCAAGCTCTGGGAGTTTGTTTTAAACCATACAGAGATTTCTTTAGTTTGAAAACATGTTCTGGAAATTTTTCACTCTAAAAACCAGGAGGTTGGTGGACATAAACTTCTTCTTCTATAATACCATTTAGAAAGGCACTTTTAACATCCATCTGATATAGAGTGATGTTATATTGTGCAGCAAAAGAAATGAGTAAACGAATAGACTCTAACCTTGCAACAGGAGCATGAGTCTCTGTATAATCAATTCCTTCTTGCTGACTGTACCCTTGAGCAACTAGCCTTGCCTTATTTCTTTCAACTTCTCCTTTTTCATTAAGCTTGTTTCTGAAGACCCATTTAGTTCCTATTATGTTGAATCCTTTTGGTCTTGGAACTAAGTCCCACACATCATTTCTAGTGAACTGATTTAGCTCTTCTTACATGGCAATAATCTAGTCATTGTCTTGCAGAGCTTCATCCACAGAGGTTGGTTCAATTATTGACACTAATCCAAATAATGATGCTTTAGATGATCTGAGGAAGGATCTTGTTCTGATAGGGTCATCCTTCTTTCCAATGATCATATTCTCTGGATGAGAAGCTTTGATTCTGGAAGATGATCCTCTAACAGTTGATACTTCAGAAATGTTTAAGTTGTTCATCTGAGAAGTTAAAGGAATTGCATCTGGCGTTGCTTCTGGTTCCTTCACATGAGCTTTGTCTGCCTCTGAGTCTTCAGAGTCTGTGAGAATTACTTCTCTATCTGCAGAACTTTCAAACTGCTTTGGCTTTTCAATGCTAAGCTTATCATCAAATCTAACATGAATAGATTCTTCAGTATTGTATACTCTGTAGCCTTTAGAGCGTTCAGAATACCCAAGCATGAAACACTTATGTGCTTTAGAATCAAACTTGTTCAGATTTTATTTAGTATTTAACATATAGCAAATACATCCAAAAGGATGAAAATATGAAATGTTGGGCTTTCTGTTCTTCCACAATTCATAGGGAGTCTTTTCCAGAAGAGGTCTTACAGACACTCTATTCTGAATGTAACAGGCTGTGTTGATTGCTTCTGCCCAAAAGTGCTTTGCCAGATTAGTCTCATTGATCATGGTTCTGGCCATTTCTTGCAGAGTTCTATTTTTCCTCTCTACAACTCCATTCTGTTGTGGAGTTCTAGGACAGGAAAAATCATGAGCAATGCCATTTTCATTAAAATATTTTTCAAAATATTTGTTTTCAAATTCACCACCATGATCACTTCTGACTTTTATAATTTTGAAATCTTTTTCATTTTTGACTTGTTTGCAGAAGTCAAAGAACACAGAATGTGACTCATCCTTGTGTTTTAAGAACTTTACCCATGTCCATCTACTATAGTCATCAACAATGACTAATCCATACTTCTTGCCTCTGATGGATGCAGTTTTCACTGGTCCAAACAGATCAATATGAAGTAATTCTAATGGTCTGGAAGTAGAAACAACATTTTTTGATTTAAAAGAGGATTTTGAAAATTTCCCTTTTTGACATGCTTCACAAAGAGCATCTGAGGTGAACTTCAACTTAGGAAGTCCTCTGACAAGATTAAGTTTATTAATCTGAGATATATGTCTCATATTAATATGCCCCAATCTTCTGTGCCAGACCCATTGCTCCTCATTAACAGACAAGAGACATTTAACATTCTGAACCTTAAGTTCTGAAAGATTTATTTTATAAATGTTGTTCTTCCTCTTTCCACTAAATAGGATTGAGCCATCCTTTTGACTAATAGCTTTACAACATTTTTGATTAAATACTATGTCATAACCATTGTCACTTAATTGAGTTATGGACAATAGATTATGCTTTAATCCTTCTACAAGTAAAACATTAGTAATAGAGGGAAGGTTACCATTTCCAATAGTGTCATATCCAATGATCTTGCACTTCTGATTCCCTCCAAATTTCATATCACCTCCAGATCTAAGCTCCAGACTTTGGAACATAGACCTTTCTCCTTTCATATGTCGCGAGCATCCAGAGTCCAGGTACCATGACTGGCGTCCTAACCTTGCTGCTAAGAACATCTGCAACATGAATTATTTTACTCTTAGGTACCCAGATCTTCTTGGGTCCTTTTGGGTTAGTTGTTCTGAAGGTTCGTCTAAACTTCTATTTTTCAACATAAGGTTTATTCTGACTAGCCTTAGATTTAAACACATGAATGTTCTTTTCAGAACGAGTGTGTTCAATATCATTCAAGTGACCAAATTTAAAATGGGATTATAAAGGAGTCTTCTTGATGATAATTTTATCAACAGGTTTTGGATTTAAATCCTTTCCAGAGGAAGATTTATATCCAATTCCTTTTCTGTTATTTCTGCTAACTCCATAGATCATAGAAGCCATTTTGCTTCTGTCTATACTTTTAGCAAGAAACTTCTGAAAGCTGTAGTCATATTTTTCCAAAATATTTTTGCATTCAGACTCAGTCTCAGAATCAGAGTCTTGTTGAGCTAATTCAAAATCATTTTTCATTTTTAAATTCTTTTCATTTAGCTCAGCCACTTCTGATTTGAGAATATTATTCTCAGATACAAGATTACTTTGACGCTCCTTGTATTTGAGCTTAATATTGTTATAGCTCTTCAGAACCTCTGATAACACTTTGATAAGTTCATCTTTAGTGAGTTTAGCCATTACCTCTTCAGTGTCAGAGTCAAATTCAGAGTCAGATTCAGATCCTGAAATTCCTTCCTCCTGATCTTCTATGTCTGCCATCAATGCTACGTTGGCACATTCCTCTTCTGACTCAGATTCAGATTTAGATGTATCTGAATCATCCCAGTTTGCCATTAGAACCTTCTTCTTCTTATCAGATTTTCTTTTAGGCTTTTCTTTCAACAGCTTTGTACATTCATTTATATAATGCCCATGTTCTTTACATTCGTAGCAGACAACCTCCTTTTTGCCAGATCTTCTGTGTCCAGAAGATTCTTTTCTTTGGTCAAGCTTCCTGAAGTTTCTAAACTTCTTTCCTTTATGCTTCTAGAGTTTGTTTATTCTTCTGGATAGCATGGATAATTCATCTTCATCTTCAGATGAGGATTCTTTAGAGCTTTCCTCTATTACCTGCAACGCTTTAGCAGATTTATTAGATTTTAAGGCAATTGACTTACCTTTCTTTTGAGGCTCATCTTCCTCAAGTTCAATTTCATGACTCCTTAGTGAACTGATTAGTTCCTCCAAGGAGATCTTGTTCAGATCTTTAGCCATTTTCAGCGCAGTCACCATAGGTCTCCATCTGGTGGGTAAGCTTCTGATGATCTTCTTCACATGATCAGCAGTAGAGTAACCTTTATCCAAAACCTTTAGTCCAACTGTAAGTATTTGAAATCTGGAGAACATGACTTCAACAGATTCAGCTTCTTCCATCTTGAAGGCTTCATACTTCTGAATTAGAGCCAGAGCCTTTGTTTCCTTGACTTGAGAGTTTCCCTCATGAGTCATCTTCAAGGACTCAAACATGTCAAATGCAGTTTCTCTATTTGTGATCTTTTCATACTCAGTATGACATATTGCATTTAACAATATTGTTCTAGCCTTATGGTGATTTCTAAACTCCTTCTATTGAGCTTCTGTCATAGATTTTCTATCTACTTTCTTGCCATTCCCATCAATGGGATGAACATATCCATCTATGACTAAATCCCATAAATCAGCATCATAACCAAGGAAAAAACTTTCAATCCTGTCTTTCCAATAATCAAATTTCTCCCCATCAAACATAGGGGGTTTAGTGTTAATTCTATCCCTTTCTTCATATTTGTTGTTAATGTTAGATATTGAAGTATCAGCCATAGTAACAACCAAATATATATCAAAGTTTTTCTCACTGGATCTTTTCTGTCACTGTGAAGTGGTAGCACACATAGAACCGAAGCTCTGATGCCAACTGAAGGTGAGAAAATACTTAGAAGGGGGGTTGAATAAGTATGTAGATAAAACTTAGAAGTAAAAATTCAAGTATTTTTATCCTGGTTCGTTGAACTCAACTACTCCAGTCCACCCTTTCTAGAGTGATTTGCCTTTCTCAAACAAGGACTTAATTCACTATTTAATCAACTGATTACAATAGTAAGCACTAAGAACAACTGTTCAAAGTCTTCTCAAGAACTACTGATCCTAACTGGATCTTCTTAAGGTTCTCTTACAATCAAATGTAATAATAAATACAAATGTTAATATGCTTTTAATAAAGCTTTATCACAACTGTGATTTTTCACTTAAGATTAAGAACAATGAAATAATTCTAGCAAAAATATATGAGTTGTGTGAGAGCTTTTTAATGAATTCTTTTCAAGTGTATTCGTCAACTGAAGAAGATGAGTGGAGACTTGCTTTTATAGGCACAGTGATCCAAGAGCTTTTCACATTGAGAAGAGTGTACCAAAAGGTCTGAGCCTTTTTGTCTTCACATCAAGTGACCTTTCCTAGAAGAAGAAGGCACAGAGAAATCCTTTTTGTCTGTGTTCTTGTGTCTAGCATAAATAAGGAAAGTGTCGTTTGGATATTCCAACGGACATAATCTTTGAATTCTTCTTCAACAATTTTCAGCAAGAATCATCAGAGTCTAATTTGGTCAGAGCCTTCTGATGTTCATCAGAGTTTTGCTGAATTAGAGTCTTTGCAGCAAGTGTGCTTTCAGCGTGTATAAGTTCAGAGCAGAGTTTTGGATCAGATCCTCAGTACTGGCAGCGTTAGTACTATCAGAGTCTTCTGAAGTAACTGTGCTTGAAAACTCTTCATACAGAATTCTTCATTGCTTCAGATGCTTCTGGCTTGCTTCAGATTCTTCTGTAGCTTCTGCTTCAGATCCTTCTGGAGGCAGCACTCAGAATCTTCTGATGGCAGCGTTCAGAATCTTTTAAGAGATGCTTATGACGCTTCAGAGCCTTGCATATTTCTTATGTTCAGATCTAATTTGCTTCTGGAGTGATATTTACTTTAACATCTGCAGCAAACATTCTCAAACAAATTTTAGAGTATATAATTCTTAAATACAAAATTTCATAATAGTTATCATCAAAACATAGAGATATTATTAAGAACCAATCTGTGTTTTAACACTTGTCATCTTCCCATTTTTAAATCCCAATTCTACCTTCACACCCACAACCACAATATTGGAAAAGTTGGCAAACACACTACTAATCACTCTTTCGTAGAACTCTGGTCTTACTGTATCGACGAACCAATCAGCTAATTCTCTCTCAGTTAGAGGGGGTTCCACTTGTGAAGTAGTTTCCCTCCAACGTTGGGCGTATTCTTTGAAAGATTCAGAGCCCTTCAGAGCCATGCTCAACAACTGTCTTCGTTCTAGAGCTAAATCCATGTTATACTTGTAGTTCTTGATGAAAGCATCAAACAAGTCTTGGAAACTATGAATTCGAGATTGGTCCAAACTCAAATAGCATTTTGTTGAAGCACCCTTGAGACTATCTTGAAAGTAATGGATCATTAGTTTATCATTGTCAACATAAGCTTCCACCTTCCTGTAATACATGATCAGATGGGTTCTGGGACAAGTGGCTCCTTCATATTTATAAAAAATTAGAGCTTTGAACTTGGTGGGATCACCAGCCCAAAAACCAAGCACATATCCTTTGCATCGGCTCCAAATACATTGTTACCCTCCATAGCTCTTATCTTTCTTGCCATGGTTTCAAAATCTTCCCTCATCCTCTCGTGGCACTCGTCCCCTTCTTTAGACTGGTCAGGGATATCATAGACTTGATGTTGGTTGTTGAAGTATGGATGTACTTGCACTTGCACAACAACTGAAGTGTAGGTTGGAATAACATGAGGAAAGTCAGACATCAGAGGAATGGTCTGTTGTGGTATTTGCTGAGTAGTCTTGATAGTGAATGGTGGTGGTAAAAAATTCATAGATGGACTGTAGGGTGGACCACTGGTGGCGACAGCTGCAACTGGTGTTGGCTCTACCATTGTGGCATTGATCTAAAAAATTACGGTCGTCTAGGTATCCATCTTTGCATGGATCACTTGTAACATCTCCATCATTTTCCATATATTTCCTCGTATGTCTTCCAACTTATTGTTGGCTCTATCAAACTCTTAATCTTGCTCAGCCATTCTCCTTCGATCTTAAGCTCTGGTGTTGTAGGGATGTGGAGGACTCAATGTGATAGACTGGAGATAGAACAAAACAGATAAGCCACAGAATAATGCACATGCAATGCTCATGAAATGTAATTGCAAATGCAAAAGCTAACATTCAAGGAACCCCAAATTTATCTTTACGAACATTAATAATGGAGAAATAAGCATAAAGCAACGCAACATTTTCATTAACGAATGAAAGTTTTACAGAAATAGAGATTACACATCAAAAGCCAAAGTGCGAATACAAATTAACAACAGAATACTGAAACTAAAAAGCTTAGTCCTTTTGACGAGAAGATCCTTCCCCTTCTTGAAGCTTCATCTTCCTTGTGGTTCTGACGGAGTAGCTTCTAGAGTTCTTCATTTTCTTGAGCAACCATGGAGTGTTTATCCTCCCACACCTTTTTCTTCTCTTCAGCTTTGACTAAAGCACTCCCCAATTCCTCCATAGAGAGAGATTCCTTCAAGGTCGTCGAAGTTGGCTCGAAGCAAGTGTAAAACATCTTCAAGGTTATTTCTTAAGACCAAAGAAGATACACCTCTGAGACAGTACAATCTGGATGCTCCAGAGCGGTCATCCCTTGTGTATTGAGGTGACGCCAAGCTGACTTAATTCGTGCATTAAAATATGGGTTTCTTCCTTCTTCAATAAAACATCTTTCTAAAAGGACCAGATCAGGCTCTTCCTCAGTCGGGTATCCTAGTTGACGGTGAGCTAGGATAGTGTTGTAACTAATGCATCCCTTTGTGCTAAGAAGAGGCACATTGGGGAAATCCCCACAGCTATGAATCATGGTAATTCCTCCATACACGGGATCATACCAAACGATATCAAAGTGTTTTAGTGATAGAAGCTTTTTTGTCCATGCAGGACTGTCCTTTAGATTCCAAAGAGAGAAGGTCCTTGACAAGTGCAAAATAAACCATTGGTGAAGGAGAACGGTACAACAAATGATTTGGCCTTCTCCATAGGAGCTCCTCAGATGGATAGAGAAGTATGCATCAGCTAGCAAGGTGGGAACATGGTTCTTGATCAAAAAAAGGTTGATGGTGTTCAAGTCAACAAACTCGTCGACACGTGGGAACAAAAGGAGTCCATAAATTAATAAGCCCAAGATGGCTTCAAAGATCTTTGTGTCTTTCTTATCATCTTGGACTTCAGCTTTCTCTATCAAGAGTCTTGCTTGCAAACCAGAGAATCCATCCTTGATATCCAAATGAGTTTGCAAATCAGATGGCTCTAGATGTAAGGCTTCATCCAAGGCTCTCCTATTTGGTCTTCTCTCCCTTCCAGAAAATGGTTGAGGAGTGACACACAACCCCATCAATAAAGAATACTCTTCAAGTGTTGGTAGCAGTTGATAGTCTGGAAACGTGAAGCAATGGTAGATGGGGTCTTAGAACTGTATGAGTGCCATCAAAATTTCTTCATCTACTTGGAGTTTTAACAATGGCAGGATGCTTCCATACTTGTCGCCAAATGACAAAGGATCTTCTACTAGGCATTACATCTCGTGCTTTTGAATGTATATCTCGGAGTTGTTCTATTTCTTGAATCCATTAAATGTCTGCAAAACAAGAGATTGGGCTCCTTGAATGTTATTAAAAACAATGATATGTAATGCAAAATGCGACTGGTTTTAAGAAACTCAGCAGATAGATTTGCAAAAGAAACACTTTTGGAACAAAAACATTACTTCATTAATAGTGGAAAAAGTTACAACTTTCAAAGTACAAAATAAAAAACTTAAAATACATGAGGAAAAGACTAGACCCTAGGGTATCAAAAGGTTCTAGCTAGAAAGGTCCTATCCACGTGTTCTTTTCTGTCTCTTCAACTCACCATTCTCCAATACTAGCTTGTCGACAATTGCCTTCCAAGCACCGAACATAGAAGGGATGTCAGAATACTCATGAGTACTAAGCACTGGCTGGAGACTAGAGAAAAATAAATTCTCTTGTGCCATGTGTCTGTCCACAACCCTCATATCAAGCAACTCAATCAAATCATCTTTTTCTTTCAATTGTCTCTTCATCTCCAACTGCTTGGAATGAATAATGTGGTACTTTCCCTCCCAAGTATCTTGTTTAAGTTTCATCTTTGCTAACGTCTCTTGGTATTCCTTTATGCGCTCAACAGGGATGACAGAGGAAGAAGTGACAACAGTCTGTAAAGGTTTCTCTGGGAGATAAGGCATTTTGAGATCACGGGCTCGAAAACGGACCCACTGCATGAAAGGCACAAATGCTACATAATTCTCCCTTCCCAAATCAGCCTTTGTCTTCTTGTGAATAGTCTTCCAAGCATCAACAAAACTGCCTCTAGACCCCATACTAGCTTCTGTGTTGAGACAGAAGAAACCTGACAATAGGATATTGCTAGGCTTTTCCTTCATGGTAAATCCAAACTAATGTCTTGCAAGAACAGGGTTATAGTTGATTCCCCCACGTATACTAAGAAGAGGTACGTTGCAAAATGAACCTCAATTGTCAATGATTACACCCTTACTATAAGCAAGATCATACCAATGTACATCAGTCTAAATTAGAGCCATGAGTCTCTGGGACCACCTCAGTCTATTTGGATTTTCTCTGAAAAGATTTGTCCTCGACAAGTGTGCAACAAGCCACCTATACAACAGAGGAGCACAACATAGGATAATTCCATTTCCTTTAAGAGTCCTATAGTGAATAGAGTGGTATGCATCTCTAACTAGAGTAGGCACGGGGTTACCATTCATAAAGATCTGGACAACGTTGATGTCAACAAACCCTTCCACTTCAGGAAATAAAACCAAACCATATATAAGAAATGCAAGGATTTCTTCAAAAGCATCTAAACTTTTCTCCTTGGCTAGAAATGAAGCTTTCCCTATCAAAATTTCAGAAGGTAGACCTCTGAGTCCTTGCTTGGTAGTGAAATTTGCTTTGACTTCAGAAGCTTCTAAGTAGATAACATCGGCAATGTCTTTTGGTGAAGGGAGCTTCTCCAAACCACTGAACGACTTGTTGTCTAACACAGGCAGACCAATATGATATGAATAATCATCCAAGGTTGGGACAAGTTGATAATTAGGAAAGGTGAAACAATGATAGAGAGGGTCATAAAACTGCACAAGGGTGTTGAGGACTCTTTCTTCCCATCTTTAGCTTAACAATTCCCAACAATCTTCCATAGCGCTTTCTGAAGTCTTCCAGACAAGACACTAAGGCTCCCAATCTTTTCAACTCTGTCAAATCTAGTTTCTTGAAGTTGTACTTCCTAGTATTTCTTTTCCCAAAATCAATGATACCTAAGACTTTTGCAAAAAACAACTAAGCTTCTCAAAACCAACTACATGAATGCTATAATGAGATGATAAGATGATGCGCAAGCAACACATATACAAGTATTCACGTATTCACATAAATATAATGCATATGCACACAAGCAAAGGTTCTAAGTTTGGGTTACAAGCATGGAGCCATGGTATACCATTCTCAACAGATATGTACTATGAGTTATTTATACCTACATAACGGTTGCTACAAAGTTCCCAGAGTCATCAATAAATCTTTTGGATATTATCAACTTACACGACTACTCATGTGAGTCAACAATATTCTCAAGATAAACTCGTCTGAGCGTAGTATCGTGTATCAACTATTCGGGACTACTCCCTCATACTCATCGCACTACATCCTAGAAAGGCCAGGGGGTAAGTGGTAACTAAAGGTCCTCAGTTTCACGGACTCCCGGGTCGGAAAAATTAATGTATGTACGACTACTCATACGATATCAGTAATCCCAAAGGGGCCTCAACTGAGCATAGTTACATCATATGTCAATCCTATTAAAACTACTCCCAACAGTCGACTATTGATCATACCACAATCCTATCATAAGTGTACACTCAAGTTCGGGCTAGGACTTACCTCACTTCTCAAGGTATCAACCCAATGCACACATGCAACCAAACATAACAGGTATAATATACGGATATTTACAAATATACATGTATAAAGCAAACAAACATAAACAAAACACAAATACCACACAAGGTGGGCTTAACCCTCTTACAAATATCCCTAGTGAAGTCACCATTTATGTTATAGTGAGAATAGGATATCAAGATATTAATTAACTTGAATCACAAATCTTTGAAGTTCACCACCGAGCTTTGATTTATCCAAAGGAAAGGGTAAAGATCGAAGAAAACCCTAAGCACGCTACGTAACAACAAAGCTAAGAGATTGTGGGGGTCAGGGGTTGGTTATACCCAGGGAAGGTGTTAGCATTCTAAGTATCTATAGTACTCTACAGGAACCTCTTGTTAGTATTTATGTTGTTGCTAATGTTTGCTTACTAATGATTATCTGCTAAGGTAAAGGTACTAAAGGTAAAGATCTATGGGTATATACACTAAGCATGCTTGTCAAAACATCGTATCTCGTACCTACATATCCGAACAAGGATGGAATCAGAGCAATCGTAGTTCACCTAACTAGGGTTGAGGAACTCTTGACTGTGGTCAAGGTTCCAAGGGGAAGAAGTATTCATAATAATGATACTTACATAGAGTTAACAAACTCTCTAAATCTAAGTTGAAAGACCTAACCGGAGATGAATCTAACAAAAGTCAAGAGGGGAAAGTGAGTATCCATTACAATGGTACATACATAGAGTTAACAAAATCTAATCTTATGTTCTAAGTTATAGGACTCTTAACAAAGTAGGCTAAGGTATTTGACTTTAACAAAGTCAAATGGATATAGGTTCTAACTTAAGGATAAGTTGAAGGATCTAATAACTCTAACAAGGTCAAGGGAAGGCTAAAAACTGATCTATCTATGGCATTAATTCAATAGAGAGACTTTCCTTTAGGCTAAGGAACAAAAGGGCGACTCTTTAGGATGAGAGCTAACAAGCTACATCACTTGGGGAAAACTTAACAAAGTTTAAAGAAGTATAAAAAACAAATTGATATTCAAGTAAGATGCTAATAACATTCAAACATAAATTCTATTGCAACATGGGAAAGTAAGTGGTAACAACCAAAGAATGAAAGTGGATATAACAACATCCAAGGAAAAGATTTGACAAAGTCAAAAAAGAACAAGGTGACAACCAAGCATACACAAAGTTCAAAGAAGATCAAAACTCACATGGTGAACAACAAAGATGTTACAACATCTAAATATTCATGAAGTAAAGTTCTAACAAGATTAAAACACCATGGATACAAGTTGAGTTCAAGATTGAGGAAAACATGCATTAAGGTTTTAACATAGCTTTGAACAAAGTGGTAACTTTACAAAGATTCACATAAGCATCCATGTATAAAATCATATGAACAAAATGAGACATTGATTGAACAAATATGCATGGTACAATCTTGGATAATTCATGATAAGTAGGTAACAACCAACATGTGAATTGGGGTTCAATCATGGTTTTGAGGAAGAAGATAACATCACAAGGTTCTCTCATACAAACACGTATCAATCTAAGGCACAAAAGCATTTAAGAAAGATTTCAACATGATATGAAAAGAATGAATCACATGCATATATCAATATTTAAACAAACATGGAGGAATAATATATGTTAGAAGCAAGGTAACAACCAAAGTGTCAATGGTATGAACAAAAGAGGATTTCAACACACATTTTTACATGTAGACAACATTTAAACAAGCATGAAATCAAGGTGAATCAAAGAAATACAATGTTGCAACATCATATAAGATTTACACAAGATACATAAGTTTCATACAAGTCCATGGGTACACAGGAAATCAAGGGATCATTCAAGGGAAACAAAATAAGTCCTTAAGAAGCCCTAAAAAGTCACATACTTTGGAAATTCATAAGTGCAACACAAATAGTCATTTTTGTAAATTTATTTTCACTAATAGAAACTAGACAATTTCATGAGTATTTGGAAAAAATAATGGGTCAAAATTTAATTGGGATGAAGAAGTTATGCGGGTTTAAAGTTGTGAAGAAAAATAACAAAAATAAGTGATAAAAAACAAAGAATGGCCTTGGTGGGTAGGCCAGGTTGATTCACACCACAAAATATAGCTAGCTGAACTAACAAGCACGTGTGAATAAGAGGGAACCATAACATAATATATGAAAATTACTTGAAAGTGGAAAGAAATGAAAATAACTAGGGCGAGGGGGATTCGAACCCCAGTTCTTTCAGTCACACACATACATACGCACAAGCCTCTACCACTAGGGTGGTGATACATCCATTGTATCACCCCCACCAAATGAAAGAAATACCAAAACAAGACCTGAAAACCTAGCCAAGGTGCCATGGCTGCAATATCACCACCTTCAAAAATTTAGTTAGCAAAGGCTACCATAACTTTATGAATACACTATGAAATCAAATAAAATAAGAACCAAACTTGCATATTTTTCAACAAGGAATTCAGTGATGCAATTAGATTTTCCTAAAATTGCTTCGATTTAAAAACACGATAGCAACATCAAAAATAGCACAAACTTATAAGTTCAATGGTACAATCTTATCCAAACATGATAAGCAACTAGCAATGGTTCAAAAACATCACATATATCATAACAAACAAGTTCATGTTCAATGTACATCAAGATATGGCATGGTTTGAAGAGTTCAAGATTTTAGTAAACTTACCTCTTGAAGTAATTCTAGAAAATCTTCCAAAGATGTTACAACTACACTTTAATGATTTGGATAACTTCAATACACCTCTAAGGAAGCTTTGGGATGCTGAGGAGCCCTTGCAATCCCTTGGAACAGAATGTACCTTCTTTCTTGCAAATGTGTGAAAAGTTCCAAAATAGAACTTCAAGTAAATGAAGTTACAAGTGCAAAGCAAGGTTTGAAACAGTTTAGGGGTGATTTATGGAAGGTATTTGAATGGTTAGAGTGATTGAAACTGGTCAAAACAAAGACTTGGCTTTGAAAATGTAGAAAGTCAACAAAACTTGGTTTTGAGGGTTGACTTTCTGTTCTAGTAGGTTTTGGATGGAGATGAAGGTTTAGACGCCTTCAAAATGTGTTTTATGGTGTGTTAGGACAGTTGGTTTGGTAGTTTGAGGTGTGGATGTGAAACTGGTTGTGTTTTGCAAGGTGTGATTTCTTGGCACAAAAGGAAAATGGTGCAAGATGCTGAAATGCAGAGGTTTTTTGGGACGTTTTTGTGGCTTGTTTTTGTGTTTTTGAAGCATGAAATTTGCCTCTATTTATAGGGAAAGAGTGAGGTTCAATGTGCTACAGAATTGTAACTTGAGGAGTTTTTGGTTTGGTTGGGATTCAAAGTGTAGTTTCATGGATTTTTTGAAGTTCCAATGTAAAGTACCATGCTTTCTAGAGTTGTTAGAAAGTTCAGAGACTTTTCTTCCTTGCCACAAAAATTTTAAGTGCAGAAGAAACAATGTGGAGCTCAAGAAGCTGACTTTATGCATAAAGTTACCTTTACCATAATGGAAGTCATGCCTTTATGCCAAAAATAGAAAGATCAAGTGGTTAATGTCCTAATTTAATGGATAATCCCTCCAAACTCGTGTAATCTTCTGATCAAGTGAAAATTTACAAGTAATAGCTTTTGAAACACAAAGATTTTCAGCATGGAATTGGATTTGCATTAAGTTCATTAAGTGCATAACCTCAAAATTCAAGTTTCAAAACCCTAAATTCATGGCATTGATTCTCCTAGCTCACAAATGGGATTGAGGATTTCTTATACTTTTGGAAAGCCCCAAAAATGATATACAACTTTCATGTTTGGTGAAATTCTTGAATCCAAAAGGATCATGATGAAAACTGGCTCCAAATATTGTTGCATTTGATGACCAAAATCTGCCTTGAAATTTCTCCTAGTGTTTTAAAAATTTTCAAAACTTTGAAGCTCCATATCTCAAAATATAAGCCTCTTTTTCCCATAGGTAAGTTGGACACTTTTGTAGTAGATGATGAGAGCTACAAATTGGTATTTGGAACTCCAAAAATGGATGTGTGGATTGAAAGTTATGATCTTTCAAAGTTGGCACCAAAACTAGGGTTTTTCTCCACACTTAGAAAAAATTTACTTTCTTAAATTTACCCATTTTGCAAGAAACCTCCCAAAATCTTGATTATTCATGTTCAAATCCATTGATCAAACATGTCTTAATGAAATTTAACTTGAATGTTCACTTTGGACCAAAAACCCTAAAAGTCAAAGGGTTGACTTTGTCAGATGAAACTTGTATCAGATGAATTCAACTGTGTGATCTTAAATGAACTTGCATATTTGAACTTTTCACTCATAATGGGTAGGCTCCAAGGATGTATATGAAAATGTTGAATCATATCTCAAGGCTTGGGATCATGCTTGGATCAAAATCAGGGCACATTTAACTTTTCCTTGATGAAAACTCTAATTTAGGGTTTGCTGAAATTAGGCTCCAATGATCTAGCAATGAGATCAATTAGTACTTGATTCTTTTTAATATAGGCCTCTTGAGTGTATGGAAACTTGACTTGATGATGATCAATCCAAAACATTGACTAATCAAGCAATGATCCTCTAGATTCCAAAGGTGCAAAACCCTAATTCAGATGGAACCCAGACAAAAGTAAACTTGAAACAAAGTTAGGGTTAGTAAATATGATTGATGCTCCTAGAATGGTGATGGAATCAAGAGTTCAAAATTTGGGGTATGACAAATCCCTACCAGCAACACTGGCGGTCTCCAAAATGTTCCCGGTGTACGAGACCTGTTCCAGGGCCGAGTCGAACCCCCAAGATGTCTTAGTCCAATCATCAGGGAAGGTGAAGCTCGTCGTCTTCGACGGTGGCATCTCCTTGTGTCCTGGAAGCATCATGATCTATTGCCATATTCACCCACACATCCACTGTAAGGGTCATCAATCTGAAAATAACAAATATACAAGAGCGGAGCAACAAGCATAAACAGAGAATACATTATACATGGCTAGAGATCTCATTCTAACACATATATATAATCATTTATAAAAATAATACATATAGGATAATCAAGACTCATTCCTAATGCAATGTCTATATGTCGATGCACATGATTCCGGAATATCAATCTCTTTGCAAAGGGTCGTGGTATCGCATCAGGATTTAGCGCCACTAAGGTGATGGATATTGTCGCTACTGCGAAAAACACCCGACGAAAAATAGAAGAGTCGCCACCTTTCATTATTTATCCCAAAGAGAGGGAAAGGAAACGATCGAAAAAACCTAACGAAAACGGGAAAAGACGAGGTCATCGCAACTAGGTCCTGGATTCGGGAGTCGGTTACGCAAGGGGAAGGTATGAATACCCTTCACGTCCGTCGTACTCGACGGGATCCATGCTTGGTTGTCTAGTCTATGGGTGAAAAACAATCTATATACGCTACAGGTCAAGGGACAAAAGAAAAAGAAAGGACTCGACAAAGCATCGCCGCTCTGTGCCTACGTATTCCCTCGTGCAATGGGAATGTCAGAGTCAACATAGTTCGGCTAACTACGGGTGAAGGGGGGAAGGTTGCTCGCCAAGACATCGCCATCTCGTGCCTACATACTCTCAATAGGTATGAGAGATCAGAGCAAACATAGTTCGGGCTAACAAGAACACCGGTTGGTTCAAAATTTTTTTTAGGCCCGAGTAAGGTTAAACCTCCATTCTAGTAGTTAGGGACGAGGCCTGTTTGCGGTAGAACAAAAGCTTAACAACACTCTTTTTATGAAAAGATCTTAGTTTATTAAGATCCCGAAGGATAAAAACATTTGAAATGTTTTTGTGTTTTTTAGAGAAGAAATGTTTTGAGTTTGATTTGTAACTCATGTTGCACTAAAGACTATGACCTAGGAGCGAATGCGTCGCATATCACCCAAAGGGTGTACACTAAACACTCTAGGTCATTGAGAGGAAGCCCCCCAATCACCATTTCCCAAGTAGCTTAAGGCTTGTAGCGTACAACACTTGTTATTCTTTATTATACGTTTTGAAAGTGTTTGAAGATGAGAAGAGAAAGGATACACTAAAGGGAGACTAACTCAAACCTAGAAGTTGTCATGCAAAGTGGACTTAGAGTTGGGATGCAAAAGGGAACTACCTAATGTTATCATGCATATTTTGATCCTAGTATCTATCATAACCTCTCTTGAAGAAGAGAATTTAGAGATCCAAAGGGAAGAAAGACAGAAGAAGAAGAAGAAGAAAGAACATGAAAATGCAATTATGCAAACATAGAATGCACAAATAGGATGAAAGTGAGGGAGGAAATATGTGTGGGGAAGTAGCCTCCACAAGCTCATCTCAACCTCAAGCATGCATATGAGAATGCAAAAGAAGAAGAGAGAAAGAAATGCACAAGATGAGATCACACTGTTGCACCCCAAAATTTGACCAACATTTCTTTACCTAGCTTATGTTTCATTTCATTCACATTAGCATTATCATTTGCATTCCATTGACATGTGTGCAGGAGATCAAGAGGTATGACTACCAATCAAGGGCTACACAAGTCTTTGAAGCTAGCCAAGAAGGTTATTCAAGTGTTCAAGGGTTGATATCTTTGTTAGAGAAGTTGAAAGAGCCTCAGAAAGAGTGGTTGAAACCAAGTGTGTAGGGCTCCTAACTTGAGAGTTGTGGGAAGTCATCAGATGATTCTGAAGCCATGAAGTTAGACTTGAAGCCTTGAGAGAGCTTATGAGATGTCTTGAAAGCCATCATGAAGCCTATAGAGGTCATTGTGCAAGGATAAGAAGACTCAGCCACGAGTGGTATAATTAGGGTTTGACTGGGTCAACCTAAGTCAACTGATGATTTGAACAAGGTTGAGACCTAATTCAAGGGCCATGTGATCATGGATTGATGCATTGAGATTCTATAAGGAAGATTCCAAGGTCAACTCATCATGATTGAAGAGTTTGAGAGGTTTCAAGCTAGGGTTTCTAAGGCTTGACAGTGTAAAATCCCCTAGTTTGACCCCTATCTTCAAGGCAGTTTAGCTCAAGATGTGATTGTCATCTCATCTTTCCCCCAACATGAATGTTGTAGAGCTTGTTCTTAGCTTTAATTTGAGTACTAGAAGTCCTTGATAGGTGTAATACCCCAAATTTTACCCTTATATTTAGTCAGTCATTTCGGATAGCATCTCATATGTACATTGCTAACCGCTAACCAGTTATGAAGGTGTTTGTTTTGCAGATTTGGTCCCAGGGGTATTTTGGTCATTTTACACAAATTCTACCAATTCCTTGAAGACGGGCTGTTATTAAAATTCTGAGGCGTTTGATACGTTATTGTTTTGAGGCATTTATCTATCACCAGGTCTGATCATATCAAGATCTTGGCATTTGGTCAGTGGAATTTAATTACGAGTAGTGTTACTGTTGATGCTGAAACTGTTGTGATTACGGTGCACATATGTGTTTGGTTATGAAATGGTTGGTTAACATTTAAATGGGATTTTAATCAGATGATGAGATTGGGATTACAAATGAGACGAGTGCACAAATAAGAATATCACTTGGGAGTGTTTATGTTTTATGACTATGTTAATGAATTTAAATACTTGTGGATTTATTCACAAATGTTTATATTTTTTAACTAAGAATAAAATATAAATGGATTCAAATTTTGGGAATTTTATTTCATAAAAAAATCTCATCATACAAGAAATGGAGGTTGCTTCACATTTTATACGTACTGTTACAAGGAATTACATTAAAGTTCTAAATCCTAAGGAATTACATTAAAGTATCTATCCTAAATCCTAAGAACATCTAAGTGTCTTCATGTTGTCTTGGAGTTTCTCCACGAGTCCTCGACTAACCTGCACATCAAAAAGAAAACAAACAGTATAGAAAAATGTTAGAAGATGTTTTGACACTCTCAGAACAATGTCATCATCGAGTGCCGGGAGTGGCACAACCGAAGCTGCGTCCTACCCCCCGTTACCGATCCGCGCCGTGGGCGTCAGATTAGGTAATACCTGTTCTTATCGATACGGGACATCCGAGAGATAGAAGTAATAAAAGAAGCGGGACTGATTCGTTTTGCCGCGATTGGATTTCCAAACTGATACGAGAATAAGGCAACATAGGCAAGTTCTGACTCAGACCCGGATGCCGGCAGGTCTGAGTCACTTTGGTTTCAACACCTGAAAAGCCACAAGCATCATCAGAACTCAAAGCATAAGCAAAACTAGGAAGGGGCTCGCGCCAATACAGGTATGAATAGCCACCCAAGAAACAAATCTGTTACCAAACAGAATGAAGGCCAATGGTTCAAACAGAATGAAAACCAAGTTCAAAACAGAACAAGAGAAACCAAACTATGGCATCAAGCTGCACAGGACAGAAATCACAAACCGTCAAACAATGCATCAAAATGCAAGTTCATGCGCAAAGGGCCATAAGAAAGCATCCTACAAATCTGTCATATATTCAGCAGGATCCAAAGAAGCGCAACAACATACCAAAACAAAGCAAGAGAGCAGGTCAGTTCACAACAGCTCTGAACCAAACAAGTGAATTCACATCATAAAAATCAGAAGTGAATAAACGGACTGCACATCCAAGTTCTGATGCCTAAAGCGCCTCAACAAGAATGAGAAACGGAGGCAAGATGTAAATTCAGAAAGATTATCAGAACCAGCTCGAATACAAGGGACTCAGTCCATGTTAATAAAGACTGTCATAGACATTACAATTGGAAGCACTGGGCTCAGCTCAACATCATAGCCCATTGAATCAACCTGCCAAAACTGCACAGAAGAGCTGAAGTTCACGTCAGTTCAGAATTGCAAGCAGTATTAAATCATGGCACGGATTGTACCAGCAAGAATAATCTAATATAAACATGTCAGTTCATGAGATAAACAAGTTATCAAACCATACTCAGTTCATAAAACAAACAAGTGCACAAACACATGGCTCGAATCATCATCGCCCAAACTCACTATCGCGTAAGTGTATCGAGGCAACATTAAGCGACATTGGAATTCATAGTTGGATACAATTGCCCAAAATATCAGCTCTGAAACACAAGAATCAAGTATCATCAGCAGTTAAAACAACTCAAGTGGAATAAGTAAGCGAAGATCATCAGAGGCAATCATAGCATCATCAAAGAGTATCAGTTGTCACGGCTCAGATGAACATCATCGCCGTAGACCTTTCCCGGCAGTTTTGACTCAACCAAAGCTTCAATATCAAGCCCTCTCTGAAAGAAGAAGAGGAAAAGAATCTGAGCTGCATCAAAGAAACGAACCAATCAAAAAACGAATCAGTTCGAGATCAAAAATATCAAACAGAGATAAGAATCCATCAAGGAGTTCTGTGAATCAAAATCAAACATCAATCAATCCAATCTGAAGGCAAACCATATCAGAAAAATAGAGAGATTTTGATTTGATAATTAATCCCAAAGCAGATCAAAGCAAATCAGTTCAGACTACTAAAATTGAATCGAATCAGGAAATCATATCAGCTCAATCAGGTTCTAAAAGAGGAAACAGAATATCAGATTCATATGATTCAATCTCACCAAAACCCAATCAGGATTCCAAGAGAAGAAACGAGATCCCAATCGTATCAGAAAGCATCCTATTGGAACTCAATCTGGAAAAACCAAATGAAATCAAATCAAATCGAATCATCAAATTTAATCTCAGAAAAATAGTACAAATCCACACGGATTAAAGGCCCAGAAGTTAGTTATAAAAGGGAGGATACAACCTGATGGAAAGGAGGGTTGAAACCCTAGACGGAGAGTACCAGAAGCGGCGAAAGAGTCTCATGCGAAAACCCTAAACGACGCGAACTCAGACGAAGCAATCGTCATCATCGCTCAAGGAACCACCAAACGCGATCAACAATACCCAGAGAGATCACCTTCACCGTTCGCGAAGAACGACGGGCAATCAACTCCGCAGCCTCAGCTTCAACATCATCGGCTAAAACGAATGTAAATCACCATGCGTTATCTCACATACTCTTATCGTTCATACTTTGTTTCAGGAGAAGAGATGATTACGGCGCGAGGAAGAAGAAAGACGAGAGAGGAAGATGAAGAACAACGGCGCCGCGAGGACAAGTCTGGGTTTGGAAACCCTAAAAGACACTCCACCTCATGACTAACAAATGGGTTGGGTCCGGGTGCGATGACCGGCCCAACCCCCCTCCCTTTTTTTTTTATTTTTTTTTATGCTGTTTTGTTTTTATTTTGTCTTATGTTTTTTTAAAACCATTTTTAACATTTTAATATTATAAAATCATTTTTAAAATATAACATTTTAATTTTATAAATAAAAAAAACAAACAAATCTTTTTTTTAAAAAATATAAATATTAAGGATAAATAGAAAATTTTATTTTTTTTATAAAATATAAAAATAAAACACTTTTTTAAAAAAAACTTCTTTTGTAAGCTAGCATTAAATCATTAATTTTTTTAAATAAAACAATAGTAAAAAATCTCAATTTACATCTTCTCGTAACTCATTGCTGCCTAATTTGGCCTATTAACATTGTTCATTTGTTTTGCAGCTTGTCATGTTTACCGTTATTTATTTTATTTCTCGATTCAAGTTTCGTTTATATTTGTATCTGCTTCTCATATGTAATCTCGCGAACCTAATAATCGCGTTTACTTTTCGCATTTAAATTTCTGCATAATGTATGATTTAAATTTCTACTGATGTATTGCAATATTTCTGTCACCTTACACCACTCCGAAGGAATTAGGTCTAGCATTTGGCCGCCGTGTCAATAGTCCTCTACTTCAAACCCTTACAACTCTTACAAACCCTAATTTTCACACATGTCTCGTTGTGGACAAAATTACCATTTTACCCCTAGCATTAGGTCAAAGAGCCGCCGCGCTCATTTTAGGGTTTCCCGCCGCGGAATCCCTAACTTAACCTAATTTAACCTTAATTACAACTTAACAACTTACAACGTAGATATTGGAGTTTCTACACTCCGCGTAAGCGTGTCCCTAAGATACGTTTATTCCCCATTGAAACCTTGACCACAGTCAAGAAGTTTCTAACCTCCCTTTTGAGGGGAACTACGATTACTCTGATTCCACTCCCGTAAGGATACGTAGGCACAAGATGCGATGTCTTGCCGAGTAAACTTAGAATTAACCCCTTAGGTCTCTTTTCTCACTTTAAATCTTTTGTACATATACCTTAAGCAAATAAATAAAGCAAATAGTAAACAACTGAACAAAAGGTTCCTGTAGAGTACTACAGAAGTTTAGGGTGCTAATACCTTCCCTAAATTTAACCAACCCCCGAACCCTAGATCTTTCCCCGCATTGTGTTTACGATGCAAAATAGGTTTTCCCTTTTTGACCTTTTCCTTCGGATAAATCAAAGAGCGGTTGTGAATTGAATTGCGATTCAAATTAATTAATAATTTGATATCCTATTTCCACCGCAACAGAAAATGGCGACTTCACTGGGGATACTCTCTTAACTTTTGAGGGTTATCCCTAACTTGTTCATATTTATTACTATCTGTGTTATTATTCATTTGCATGTATATATTTGTGCTTTGATTGTGGGACTGTTCCTTGTGCTGTGAGATAAGTCCTACGCCCGGACTAATGACATTATTATAGGATGGGGATATATTCGATGAGGCTTATAGGGAGTGAATTCCGACCAAGCTGATTCGAGAATCTCCGCTCAGTTGAGACCTTTTCGAAAATGGTTCGGTTGAACGAGTAATCGCGAAAACTTTTTCCATGGTCGATTGGAGTCTGTGATATTGAGGACCGTAGTACCTTAACACCACCTCGGCCTTATTTAGGACGTAGTGCGGGAGCTATGTGGGAGTAATCTTACAACGGCTGCTACGCGATACTACACTCAAAAGAGGTTCTCTTGAGAATATTATTAACCCCTGAGTCAGTCGGAAGGTTGATAATATCCGAAAGATGGGCTGATGACTTTGGGCACTTTGTAGAACCTTGTTCGGCAGGTACAACTAACCTATAGTACACTCCTTCTGGGATGGGTAGATCTTGACTCCGCTCACGTTCCTTTAACCTAGGACTTTGTGTGTTTTCATGCATTGCATCCATAAAGCATCTCATTGCATTGTATTTCATGGAGTTCAAATATCATTTATGGATACCGCGGGATACCATAAATAAATAAAAAATAAAATGAAAAAAACAAGAAAAAGATTTCTTTGGTACCCCACGACATTCGTAAATGTTTGAATTCCATGAAATCTTCATTTACATTCACATTTTAGCATCATACTTTTGCATTGCATGTGTCTCCCGATTTCTCATGTTCGGTTCTCTCGCCTTCCAGTTTCGTCACCCTGAGTTCTCGGCACCAGTACAACACCAGAGCTCAAACTCGGAAGAGAATGGAGGATCAGGCAAAAGAGATTGATCGCCTTAGCAATGAACTTGAAGATCTTCGAGGGGGTATGGGGCGTATGATGGAATTGTTACATGTCATGAATGCTAAGATGGATACCCAGCCCACTGTTGTTTCTGAGATTACCGGCGTTACTGCGGACCCTCCACCAAGTGTGACCGTAGCAAGGGACCCACCTTACGGTCTTGCTCCCGGTTTTGTGCCTTCTCAAGCCACTGTTCCGATTAATCAGCCTGTTCAGCAAGCCGTGCCTTTATTTTCTGAAGTTTCTAGGGGGGCTCCTATCTTTGCACCACCCGTTGTACACACTCGTGCGCAACCGTACTTCAATGAGACAATTTTCGATAATCTTGATGAGAATGTTGAGGGTCATGAGAAACATGATAAGCTTCGTGAGGAAGTGAACACCATCGTCCAGAGATTGAAAAAGGTAGAGGGTGATCAAATTTTTGGGACTGCTGCAAGGGATGTTTGTTTGGTCTCAGGTTTGGTTATTCCCCCGAAGTTCAAAACTCCGAGCTTCGATCGTTATGAAGGTGCCACCTGTCCTAAGAGTCATCTGATCATGTATTATCGCAAAATGGCTGCCCATGTTGAGAATGATAAACTGATGATTCATTGCTTCCAAGATAGTCTGAAGGGTGCTTCCTCCAAGTGGTATTTAACTTTAGACCAGTCTCGCATTAAGAGTTTCCAAGATTTATCTGACGCTTTCATCAAACACTACAAATACAATATGGATCTGGCTCCTGACAGAAGACAGTTGTTGAGTATGTCACAAAAGAATTCTGAGTCATTCAAAGAGTATGCTCAAAGGTGGAGAGAGACTGCTTCGCAGGTAGAACCTCCTTTGACCGAGAAAGAGTTAGCTGATTGGTTTGTCGACACGGTCCGTCCAGAATTCTACGAGAGAATGGTGGGTAGTGTGACTTCAAATTTCTCCGACATCGTTGCTGTGGGTGTCAAGATTGAATTGGGTATGAAAAGTGGTAAAATGACAAATAATCATGGTGTTTCTAAGGATCAGCCGAAAAAACCTCCGTATAGCTCCCAGAAAAAGAAAGAGGGTAAGACTAATGCTATATCCTCTGGTAGACCCAGAGAACGCTTTTATCGACATCCGCAAGATTACGCTCAACCTCAAGGGTACCCAGTCCAATATGCTCAACAACCCTATGTGGCAGCTATTACACCGTCTTTCAATCAACAAGTTCCCATGTATCAACCTATGCAACAACCTCCTGTTTATCCGCCTCCTGTCAACTATCTACAGGCGCCCAACACTCCTGCTCCTCAACAGCCAAAGAGTCCGGCTCCTCGCCAGAATGTTCCGAATAGAAGAACGTATAAGCCTTGTCCGCCGATTCCGATGACTTTCACCGAGTTGTACCCCTCTTTGGTCAAGCAAGGTCTGATCACCACTCGGGCTTTGGGTCCGCCTCCTAATCCTCTACCCGCCAATTACAACGCCGCCGCTCATTGTTTATTTCATGAGGGTGCGCCTGGGCATGATCTGGAGAATTGTTATGCTCTCAAAAATATTGTCAGGGATTTATTGGAAAAGAAGATTTTGTCATTTGAAGATCCTCAACCAAATGTTAAGAAGAACCCTTTTCCTAACCATGAGAGTGTCAATGCCATTAGTGCTGATTCGGAAGAAGGTTACGCCTTTGACGTTGAACAGATTAAGACTCCTCTCAAGATGTTCCATTCGAAACTGTTTGAAGCTGGTTTGGTAGATACGTCCCACGTTGCATGCGTAAGTTGTGAAGCCAGTATTAAGGGTTGTGTGTTGGTTCAGAATGATGTTCAGAGTTTGATTAATGAGGGTGTTTTACAAGTGACAAGCCAAGCCAAGAAGGATGAGGTCGCTGTGGTTGAGCCTGTCTTCCATCAGCCCGAATCAAAGGGTAAGGTACCAGTGTTTAATCTATCAGGGGCAGGTTCTGCCAATCCCGTATTCGATATACCAAAGTCGTCTATCCCTGAGGTGAACTAGCCTAAGCCTATAGTTATTCGAAGACCAAGTCCGTTTCCTTTCAGTGATCCTAAAGCTGTGCCTTGGAAATACGACGTGACGATGATTGACAAGGAGTCTGGGAAGGTTATTCCAAATGAAGAGGTTAAGGGCACTGTGACCAATATCGCAGAGGCAAGCAGGATGACTCGCAGTGGCCGTGTGTATACTCCCCATTCCAATGAGGTCCCACCTAAGGAAACAACTAGTATCCCAGTGCCTGCCAAAGATAAAGGTAAGGGAGCCGTTACGAATGATGAAGATGCCGAGTTTTTGAGGATCATCAAGAAAAGCGACTATAAAGTTATCGACCGACTTCATCAGACTCCCTCCAAGATTTCGATTTTATCACTGTTGATGAGTTCACCCGCTCATAGGATGGCCTTGCAGAAGGTTTTGACTCAAGCACATGTGGATCAAGATATCAGCACCAGTCGGTTTGATAGTGTGATTGCCAATTTGACCGCCTGTAACACCCTTAGTTTCAGCAATGAAGAGTTACCGAAGGAGGGTCCGAACCATAATCGCGCTTTACATATATCGGTGAAATGTCAGGAGGACAATTTAGCGAGAGTGCTAGTGGACACCGGGTCTTCTCTGAATGTTCTACCCAAGAGGGTTCTTGATAAGTTGGCTTGTAAAGAGACTGTGTTGAAACCCACTCCTTTGGTCGTCAAGGCTTTCGATGGTTCTCGCCGGTCGGTAATGGGGGAGGTTGAGCTTCCTATCCTGATTGGTCCGCAAGTTTTTAATATCACGTTTCAAGTCATGGACATTAATCCCAATTACAGTTGTTTACTTGGAAGGCCGTGGATTCATGCCGCTGGGGCAGTAACCTCAACGTTACATCATAAGATGAAGTTCGTGATCGATGGAAAGTTGGTTATTATACACGGTGAGGAGGATCTGATGGTCAGTAACCTGTCTTCTTTCCGTTACATCGAGGCCGATGAGAATGCTTTAGAAATCTCCTTTCAAGCACTTGAGATCGCCAATGCCGTTCTGCTAGAAGTCGAAGAGACAATGGGTCAGGGTAATCCATCTTTTACATCTCTGAAGAGTACCAAATCAACAATTGACAGGGGCATTCCTGAAGGTTGGGGAGAGGTAATTGATGTCAAGACCAAGACTGATCGCTCTGGGTTGGGTTACAAACCAACTCAGAATGGAGCTGCCACAACTGTCGAAGGGCGTCCGAAGGTTATCCAAGAGGTATTTGTCAGCGGAGGCTTCCAAGTCAATGCCATCAGTGACTGTGAAGAAAACGAAGAGCTGAGCAACCTGGTGTTTAAGGGTGATGCAGTTTTGAACAACTGGGAGGCCGTAGAGATCCCTGTTATTTTTCCCTTGTCAAAGTAATTCTTTTTAAAAAGTTTCATTTACATTTTCAAATAAAAATCCGTAGCTCTGCCCAAAGCTATAGGTTCGCTTTTATTGGGCCACCTTTCATTTCTAAAAAGATATTAATAAAAGCATTTTGTTCAATTCCACCTTGTTTCATTTGCGTTTTTCGTTTTCACCTTTAAAAATGAAATTGGCAACCTTTTTTCCGAAAAAATAAAAAAACAGCATTCCATTTCTTATCTTGCATATCTTTGAGCATTTTAATTAAGTAAGCCTTCCATCATGCAGAGACATCATAAACCTTGTTGGATCCAATGACTTTACTGACACTCCTGACTGGGATGCACCCATCAATCAAGCTGAGGACGAGGGTGAAGAAGATTTTGAAGTACCCGCTGAACTGACAAGATTGATTGAGTACGAGTACACAGAGCTTCAACCGCATAAAGAGCAGGTGGACTTAATTAATCTCGGTACAGATGAGGGTAAGAAAGAGGTCAAGATTGGTGCCATGCTTGGGACAGAGGTTAAGCCGAGGTTGATTGAGTTGTTAAAAGAGTATATTGATGTGTTTGCGTGGTCGTATCAAGATATGCCGGGCCTAGACACGGATATTGTTGTTCACAAGTTGCCGCTTAAGCCGGATTGTCCGCCTATCAAACAAAAGCTTCGAAGAACGAGACCCGACATGGCTTTGAAAATTCGAGATGAGGTTAAAAAGCAGTTGGATGCAGGTTTCTTGGCAGTCGCAAAATATCCAGATTGGGTTGCCAACATTGTGCCAGTGCCCAAGAAGGACGGTAAAGTTAGGATGTGTGTGGATTACAGGGACCTGAACAAAGCAAGTCCGAAAGACGACTTCCCGCTGCCACATATTGATACACTTGTAGACAATACAACCAGTTTTGCGTTGTTTTCATTTATGGATGGTTTCTCTGGCTATAATCAGATCAAGATGGATCCCGACGATCGAGAGAAGACTACTTTCATTACTCCTTGGGGAACCTTTTGCTACAAAGTCATGCCCTTCGGTTTGAAGAACGCGGGGGCAACTTACCAACGCGCTATGACCACTCTTTTTCATGATATGATGCACAAAGAGATCGAGGTGTATGTGGACGATATGATAGCCAAATCTCAGAGTGAAGAGGAGCATCTAGACCATTTGGTGAAGCTGTTTGAACGACTCAGGAAATATCAGTTGAAATTGAATCCTGCTAAATGTACCTTCGGTGTCAGATCTGGAAAATTGCTTGGTTTCATTGTTAGCCAGCGTGGGATTGAGGTGGACCCTGACAAAGTCCGAGCCATTCAAGATATGTCGGCTCCGCGAACCGAGACGCAAGTTAGAGGTTTTCTGGGACGTTTGAATTATATTTCCAGGTTTATCTCCAATATGACCGCTACTTGTGAGCCGATATTCAAGTTACTTTGCAAGGGGCAGACGGTTGAGTGGAACCCCGATTGTCAGAAAGCGTTTGAGAAGATTAAGGGTTATTTGCAAGATCCCCCTATTCTGATTCCTCCCGTGCCTGGAAGACCGTTGTTTATGTACCTTACTGTTCTCGAGAAGTCTATGGGTTGTGTGCTTGGACAACATGATGAGACTGGAAAAAAGGAACATGCGATTTATTACCTGAGCAAAAAGTTTACCGATTGCGAAAACAGATACTCACCATTGAAGAAAACTTGTTGTGCATTGGCAGGGGCCGCTAGGCGCCTTCGGCAATATATGGTCTGTCATACCACATTGTTGATTTCTAAAATGGATCCGATCAGGTATATTTTTGAAAAACCCGCTCAAACCGGGAGGCTAGCCCGTTGGCACATGTTGTTATCCGAATATGACATCCAGTATGTACCCCAGAAGGCAATTAAGGGTAGCATTTTATCGGATTATCTTGCAGATCAGCCAGTTGAAGATTATGAACCTCTTAAGTTTGATTTTCCTGATGAGGATATTTTGTTGATTAAAAGAGATTGTGAAGAGCCAGATCCGAGCGAAGGTCCAGAACCAGGTCTTTGGTGGAGGATGATGTTTGATGGTTCCTCGAATTTCAATGGGCATGGTATAGGCGCCGTTTTAATGAATCCGAAGGGTGGATTCACTCCATTTACAGCAAGGTTGGACTTTGAGTGTACTAATAACGTCGCAGAATATGAAACATGTATTCTTGGCCTCGAAGCAGCAATTCATCTCCGAATCAAACTTCTTAAAGTAAGTGGCGACTCAGCCTTGGTTATTTACCAGGTACAAGGCAAATGGGAAACGAAGAATGAGAAGTTAATCCCCTATAAGGACTATATTATTGAGCTGATCAAATATTTCGACGAAATAGAGTTCGAGCATGTTCCTAGATCCGAGAATCACGTTGCTGATGCTTTAGCCATGTTAGCATCCATGTGGAAAGTTAAATTCGTTAATGAAGCACCTCTTATCCATATTGAGCGCAAAGTCGAGCCCGCTTATTGTCAGATGGTCGAAGAAGTTGAGGTAGATGAAAAGCCTTGGTTTCATGATATCAAGAACTATCTCGTCAAGCAAGAGTATCCTGATGGTGCTACTGGTCTGGACAAAAAGACATTGAGAAGACTGGCGTCTAAATTCTTTATCAGTAATGGTGTGTTATACAAGAGAAATCACGACATGGTTCTGCTCAGATGTGTTGATAAACGGGAAGCGGACATGTTACTGCAGGAAATTCATGAAGGGACCTTCGGAACTCATGCCAATGGTTATGCTATGTCCAAGAAGATGTTAAGGGCTGGGTATTATTGGTTAACCATGGAAGCTGACTGCATCCAATACGCTAGAAAATGCCATAAGTGCCAAATTTATGCTGATAAAATGCATGTACCTCCGTCACCGTTGAATGTTTTGTCTTCACCATGGCTGTTCTCTATGTGGGGCATTGACATGATTGGGGCAATCGAGCCGAAAGCTTCTAATGGTCATCGTTTTATCCTCGTTGCTATTGATTATTTCACCAAGTGGGTAGAGGCTGCCTCCTACACCAACGTGACCAAGCAAGTGGTTGCCCGATTCATCAGGAAAGAGATCATCTGCCGTTATGGAGTCCCAAGCCGGATAATAACTGACAATGGCACCAATCTGAATAATAAGACTATGAAAGAGCTGTGTGATAGTTTCAAGATCACTCACCACAATTCTTCTCCGTACCGTCCTAAGATGAATGGGGCCGTTGAAGCTGCGAATAAGAATATCAAGAAGATCCTGCAAAAGATGGTTGTGACTTACAAAGATTGGCATGAGATGTTACCGTTTGCTTTGCATGGATACAGAACCTCGGTGAGAACTTCGACAGGGGCAACACCTTTCTCATTGGTGTATGGAATGGACGCCGTGCTCCCCATCGAAGTAGAGATACCTTCTTTAAGAGTGTTGATGGAAGCTGAACTTGAGGAAGCTGAGTGGGTTCAAGATAGACTGGATCAATTAAACCTCATTGACGAGAAGCACTTGACAGCCATGTGCCATGGGCAATTATATTAGAAACGGATGAAAAGAGCGTTTGATAAGAAGATCCGTATCCGTGAGTTCCGTCAAGGAGAGCTCGTACTCAAAAAGATCTTACCAGTACATAAAGATATGCGTGGAAAGTGGATGCCCAATTATGAAGGCCCATTTGTTGTAAAGACTGTTTTCTCCGGAGGGTCTCTGATACTTACAACAATGGACGGTGAGGAGCTAGCACACCCCGTGAATTCTGATGCAGTCCGAAAATATTATGCCTAAAAACCCGCTAAGTCGAAAACCTGCAAAAGGCGACTTAGGCAAAAGTAAGGGTTGGAAAAAAGAAATAATAATAAAAAGCTCGCTAAGTTGAAAACCCGAAAGGGCGGCTTAGGCAAAATAGAGCGTCCCGGTGGATTGAAAACCTGAGAGGGCGGTCCAGGCAAAAGTTAGGGACAAAGGCATTTCATTGCATCAGAGGACACTGATCATCTCGAACACACTTTCTGCATGAGAGCCATGTTTCAGTTCTTTCATCCTTGCCCAAAGCAGGATTCTGGATTAGTCTTAGCTATTAGTGTCAGTAGGTGTCATTGGATTCGATGTAACCTTTTCCCATGTTGCCAATTTCAAAACATAATCATCTGTGGAGCTATGCCTTCAGCAAGCTGCCACCCTTTAATAAAAGATACCATTTCGTTACTTACATTCCTTGGTGCATTTCTATTTGTTTTCTATTGTTATGCAAAATGCGTTTATTCTTAAAATTTGAAAATGAAAGGTGCATTGTAGATTTTTCAAAACTGTTTTTCAAAAACAACAAATTTGAAATGTAATAAATTACTTTGACTAGCGGAAATTTCGGAAGGATCTCTTCACTCCCCGGAAATATCATTATTGCAGAAACACTTTCAAACCATTGCTCTAACACAGTCCCCAGCGAGGCTATAAGCTGACAGCCTTTCTTAGGTAACTCAAAAGTGTCCCTCAAGTTTTCCTCTCCCCATGAGAAGACGTAATACTGTGCACCTAAGCAATTTACTTTCTCCTCAGAGAATTCAGAACTTTAAAACCAGATTTGGTTCTACCATTGATCTTTCTTACCCATGATTGACGTATTGGTTGCAGAGAACGCAGGGTATTTCCGTCGAGATGTTTATTTCATCTCTCGTCCCGTCTCTAGTCTGTTTCGTCAGCATACGCAAGGGCATAAGCATCACATGCCTATTTCATTACATATTCATTACATATTCATTACATATTCATTACATATTCATTACATATTCCTTACATACTCATTACATACTCATTTCATAAACATTAACATACATAGACATTAACATACATTCACATTAACATATGCATTAACATATGCATTAGCATTCACAGGTTCATTGCGTTTCACCATCATTTGGTTGTTACCGCCGAGTAACTGGGTTCGTCCATTCTCTCCAAATAGATTGTCAGCCCTAAGCATAAAATACATATGTGTTTCCAGTTTCCCCACGGAGCTCGATCCTCGTGGATGACGGTTACTTCAGCTATCTTTCCTTACCAGGATAAGATATTTACCCTTCGAGATCATTCCCTCGATGGAGTCTTGATTACCAGTCTTCTTTCTAGCTCGATCCTAGATTGAATCTCAGTCATGTCGGTAGTCAAGCCCAACCGGACGTGCATTTATTTTGCACCATCTAAAGATTTTCACCATACCATGACAGATACGCGACTATCTCGCTCGAGAAGTTTATCACAGTACCCGGACGTGCATTTATTTTGCACTATCTTTCAACCACAATCCTTTACAGATACACGCCAGTTCACGCCTGGAAAATCTATCAGTACAACACTTTACAATCCTACATGTTACAACAACACTTTACACTTTACATCTTACCGCATCAATATACAACATTTCTCACCTAAGAAGCCGATCCTACCTTCGTTATGACTCGCAGCAAATGGCCATCTCCATGGAGCAGTTGGGCTTCCATTTACCTGTCGTCTTAAAGTATAGGAGGTTTGAACCAAATCGTCTCCAGGAGAGCACGATCTTGAAGTACGCGGAGGTTTTGAGCGGAATCATATTCAGGAGAGCACGATTCTGAAGCATGAAGAAGTTCATTTATCCTTTAGTAAAAGAAGGAGCGGAACCATATTCAGGAGAGCACGATTCTGAGTTATGAGGAAGTTCAATTAGCCCTTTTCATATTCAGGAGAGCACGATTCTGAATTATGAAAAATTTCATTTACAAGAAAGAGCCGAATCATATTCAGGAGAGCACGATTCTGAGTTATGAGGAAGTTCAATTAGTCATTTTCATATTCAGGAGAGCACGATTCTGAAATATGAAAAAATTCATTTACAGCCGAATCATATTCAGGAGAGCACGATTCTGAAGTATGAGGAAGTTCAGTTTACCCTTTTCATGTTCAGGAGAGCACGATCTTGAAGCATGAAGAAGTTCATTTATCCTTTAGTAAAAGAAGGAGCGGAATCATATTCAGGAGAGCACGATTCTGAGTTATGAGGAAGTTCAATTGGCCATTTTTCAGGAGAGCACGATTCTGAAGAATGAAGAAATTTCAAGAGGCAAATCATATTCAGGAGAACACGATTCTGAAGTATGAGGAAGTTCAATTATCCATTTTCATATTCAGGAGAGCACGATTCTGAAGTATGAAGAGTTTCATTTACAAGAAACAACCGAATCATATTCAGGAGAGCACGATTCTGAAGTATGAGGAAGTTCAGTTAGCCCTTTTCATATTCAGGAGAGCACGATTCTGAAGTATGAAGAGTTTCATTTACACGAAAAGCCGAGTCATATTCAGGAGAGCACGATTCTGAAGTATGAGGAAGTTCAGTTTACCCTTTTCATGATCAGGAGAGCACGATCTTGAAGCATGAAGAAGTTTATTTATCCTTCAGTAAGAGAAGAATCAGAATCGTATTCCAGGCGCCGACCTTAAATGCGAGAAGATTTATTTATCAGATAAGCAGCAACCTCTTTATTGAATGCTTATCCATTTTGGCATATAAGTCCCTTCCAACGATGAGTGACAATCCTCCCGCGAGAAGCTTATCAGGGCATTTCCCATCAAAGTCCATTTATTTTGGCATACAGCCGGTCTTTACCCTGTATATTTGTTACGGAGTTCCGAAATGTCCGTTTGATCCTGTCACGAGAGATAGTTTACAGAAGCTTGGATGTTATTCTTTGCTCAATGCTCCAGCATTCTGTAATCGATTTTGCAATCGTACGTGATCCAGTTTTATTTTTAGATTCCCCAGTGGAGGCCGTCTCACAGGTGTCATCTCCATTTGAGAATCTCGTTCCCAAGATGACAATTGGTCGTGTTCGCACCAGTTGACTATCATTTTGGGATTCCCCAGTGTTTGTACTGTGTCTCAGCACGTCGTTTTCCCCAGTGTGTTCTTCTCGTAGCGTCTGTCTCGTAGCGTTTGTCATCATTTTCATATTCATCATTCCAGCATACGCATCACATCATATTCATATCATCTGCATTAAGCGGTCCTCGCTTTGTCCATAGCATTGCATACCGTCGCATATAAGGGCAAAATTTTCGGTTATCTATATTTAAATCTCTCCACCACGATTCCTCGAGTCTCTGTCACTCAAATCGTCCGGTGTAGCTATTTAAATAGGGGCAACTGTAATACCCCAAATTTTACCCTTATATTTAGTCAGTCATTTCGCATAGCATCTCATATGTACATTGCTAACCGCTAACCAGTTATGAAGGTGTTTGTTTTGCAGATTTGGTCCCAGGGGTATTTTGGTCATTTTACACAAATTCTACCAATTCCTTGAAGACGGGCTTTTATTAAAATTCTGAGGCGTTTGATACGTTATTGTTTTGAGGCATTTATCTATCACCAGGTCTGATCATATCAAGATCTTGGCATTTGGTCAGTGGAATTTAATTACGAGTAGTGTTACTGTTGATGCTGAAACTGTTGTGATTACGGTGCACATATGTGTTTGGTTATGAAATGGTTGGTTAACATTTAAATGGGATTTTAATCAGATGATGAGATTGGGATTACAAATGAGACGAGTGCACAAATAAGAATATCACTTGGGAGTGTTTATGTTTTATGACTATGTTAATGAATTTAAATACTTGTGGATTTATTCACAAATGTTTATATTTTTTAACTAAGAATAAAATATAAATGGATTCAAATTTTGGGAATTTTATTTCATAAAAAAATCTCATCATACAAGAAATGGAGGTTGCTTCACATTTTATACGTACTGTTACAAGGAATTACATTAAAGTTCTAAATCCTAAGGAATTACATTAAAGTATCTATCCTAAATCCTAAGAACATCTAAGTGTCTTCATGTTGTCTTGGAGTTTCTCCACGAGTCCTCGACTAACCTGCACATCAAAAAGAAAACAAACAGTATAGAAAAATGTTAGAAGATGTTTTGACACTCTCAGAACAATGTCATCATCGAGTGCCGGGAGTGGCACAACCGAAGCTGCGTCCTACCCCCCGTTACCGATCCGCGCCGTGGGCGTCAGATTAGGTAATACCTGTTCTTATCGATACGGGACATCCGAGAGATAGAAGTAATAAAAGAAGCGGGACTGATTCGTTTTGCCGCGATTGGATTTCCAAACTGATACGAGAATAAGGCAACATAGGCAAGTTCTGACTCAGACCCGGATGCCGGCAGGTCTGAGTCACTTTGGTTTCAACACCTGAAAAGCCACAAGCATCATCAGAACTCAAAGCATAAGCAAAACTAGGAAGGGGCTCGCGCCAATACAGGTATGAATAGCCACCCAAGAAACAAATCTGTTACCAAACAGAATGAAGGCCAATGGTTCAAACAGAATGAAAACCAAGTTCAAAACAGAACAAGAGAAACCAAACTATGGCATCAAGCTGCACAGGACAGAAATCACAAACCGTCAAACAATGCATCAAAATGCAAGTTCATGCGCAAAGGGCCATAAGAAAGCATCCTACAAATCTGTCATATATTCAGCAGGATCCAAAGAAGCGCAACAGCATACCAAAACAAAGCAAGAGAGCAGGTCAGTTCACAACAGCTCTGAACCAAACAAGTGAATTCACATCATAAAAATCAGAAGTGAATAAACGGACTGCACATCCAAGTTCTGATGCCTAAAGCGCCTCAACAAGAATGAGAAACGGAGGCAAGATGTAAATTCAAAAAGATTATCAGAACCAGCTCGAATACAAGGGACTCAGTCCATGTTAATAAAGACTGTCATAGACATTACAATTGGAAGCACTGGGCTCAGCTCAACATCATAGCCCATTGAATCAACCTGCCAAAACTGCACAGAAGAGCTGAAGTTCACGTCAGTTCAGAATTGCAAGCAGTATTAAATCATGGCACGGATTGTACCAGCAAGAATACTCTAATATAAACATGTCAGTTCATGAGATAAACAAGTTATCAAACCATACTCAGTTCATAAAACAAACAAGTGCACAAACACATGGCTCGAATCATCATCGCCCAAACTCACTATCGCGTAAGTGTATCGAGGCAACATTAAGCGACATTTGAATTCATAGTTGGATACAATTGCCCAAAATATCAGCTCTGAAACACAAGAATCAAGTATCATCAGCAGTTAAAACAACTCAAGTGGAATAAGTAAGCGAAGATCATCAGAGGCAATCATAGCATCATCAAAGAGTATCAGTTGTCACGGCTCAGATGAACATCATCGCCGTAGACCTTTCCCGGCAGTTTTGACTCAACCAAAGCTTCAATATCAAGCCCTCTCTGAAAGAAGAAGAGGAAAAGAATCTGAGTTGCATCAAAGAAACGAACCAATCAAAAAACGAATCAGTTCGAGATCAAAAATATCAAACAGAGATAAGAATCCATCAAGGAGTTCTGTGAATCAAAATCAAACATCAATCAATCCAATCTGAAGGCAAACCATATCAGAAAAATAGAGAGATTTTGATTTGATAATTAATCCCAAAGCAGATCAAAGCAAATCAGTTCAGACTACTAAAATTGAATCGAATCAGGAAATCATATCAGCTCAATCAGGTTCTAAAAGAGGAAACAGAATATCAGATTCATATGATTCAATCTCACCAAAACCCAATCAGGATTCCAAGAGAAGAAACGAGATCCCAATCGTATCAGAAAGCATCCTATTGGAACTCAATCTGGAAAAACCAAATGAAATCAAATCAAATCGAATCATCAAATTTAATCTCAGAAAAATAGTACAAATCCACACGGATTAAAGGCCCAGAAGTTAGTTATAAAAGGGAGGATACAACCTGATGGAAAGGAGGGTTGAAACCCTAGACGGAGAGTACCAGAAGCGGCGAAAGAGTCTCATGCGAAAACCCTAAACGGCGCGAACTCAGACGAAGCAATCGTCATCATCGCTCAAGGAACCACCAAACGCGATCAACAATACCCAGAGAGATCACCTTCACCGTTCGTGAAGAACGACGGGCAATCAACTCCGCAGCCTCAGCTTCAACATCATCGGCTAAAACGAATGTAAATCACCGTGCGTTATCTCACATACTCTTATCGTTCATACTTTGTTTCAGGAGAAGAGATGATTACGGCGCGAGGAAGAAGAAAGACGAGAGAGGAAGATGAAGAACAACGGCGCCGCGAGGACAAGTCTGGGTTTGGAAACCCTAAAAGACACTCCACCTCATGACTAACAAATGGGTTGGGTCCGGGTGCGATGACCGGCCCAACCCCCCTCCCTTTTTTATTTATTTTTTTTTATGCTGTTTTGTTTTTATTTTGTCTTATGTTTTTTTAAAACCATTTTTAACATTTTAATATTATAAAATCATTTTTAAAATATAACATTTTAATTTTATAAATAAAAAAAAACAAACAAATCTTTTTTTTTAAAAATATAAATATTAAGGATAAATAGAAAATTTTATTTCTTTTATAAAATATAAAAATAAAACACTTTTTTAAAAAAAACTTCTTTTGTAAGCTAGCATTAAATCATTAATTTTTTTAAATAAAACAATAGTAAAAAATCTCAATTTACATCTTCTCGTAACTCATTGCTGCCTAATTTGGCCTATTAACATTGTTCATTTGTTTTGCAGCTTGTCATGTTTACCGTTATTTATTTTATTTCTCGATTCAAGTTTCGTTTATATTTGTATCTGCTTCTCATATGTAATCTCGCGAACCTAATAATCGCGTTTACTTTTCGCATTTAAATTTCTGCATAATGTATGATTTAAATTTCTGCTGATGTATTGCAATATTTCTGTCACCTTACACCACTTCGAAGGAATTAGGTCTAGCATTTGGCCGCCGTGTCAATAGTCCTCTACTTCAAACCCTTACAACTCTTACAAACCCTAATTTTCACACATGTCTCGCTGTGGACAAAATTACCATTTTACCCCTAGCATTAGGTCAAAGAGCCGCCGCGCTCATTTTAGGGTTTCCCGCCGCGGAATCCTTAACTTAACCTAATTTAACCTTAATTACAACTTAACAACTTACAACATAGATATTGGAGTTTCTCCACTCCGCGTAAGCGTGTCCCTAAGATACGTTTATTCCCCATTGAAACCTTGACCACAGTCAAGAAGTTTCTAACCTCCCTTTTGAGGGGAACTACGATTACTCTGATTCCACTCCCGTAAGGATACGTAGGCACAAGATGCGATGTCTTGCCGAGTAAACTTAGAATTAACCCCTTAGGTCTCTTTTCTCACTTTAAATCTTTTGTACATATACCTTAAGCAAATAAATAAAGCAAATAGTAAACAACTGAACAAAAGGTTCCTGTAGAGTACTACAGAAGTTTAGGGTGCTAATACCTTCCCTAAATTTAACCAACCCCCGAACCCTAGATCTTTCCCCGCATTGTGTTTACGATGCAAAATAGGTTTTCCCTTTTTGACCTTTTCCTTCGGATAAATCAAAGAGCGGTTGTGAATTGAATTGCGATTCAAATTAATTAATAATTTGATATCCTATTTCCACCGCAACAATAGGATTTGTAGAACTCAAGTTATGACTTTGGCAAGTTACAGGTCATCTGAGGTATGTGAATCTGGGGGCTTGAAAGTCACCCAACTTGCATCAAACTTTTGCCCAAGAAGGATGATTCCTATGAACTTTTGGTCAACATTAATGTTGTTCCTTATTCTCTTATCTTTCTAGAGAGTACTAGAAGTCCTTGATAGTATTTGTAGAACTCAAGTTATGGCTTTGACAAGTCAAAAGCATTTTGGTCATTTGGAGATTACACGTCATTTCAAGCATAAGGCCATAACTCCTATTTCCAAGCTTCAAATGGAAAAATCTTCAACATCAAACTTGCTTAAAATGATGTTTTAAGGCTAGTAAGGAGGTCATGAGATGTTGAAAAGGCTTGTAGCTCAAAATGGTAAAAATGACCTAAAATGAAGGCATAAGTTAAATAAGTCAAAGTTGGAAATTGAAATTTTCAAGCTACACATCCAAACCATGGCATGTAATATATCATTTTTACTCTAGAAAACATTTTTAAAGACAATGGTTTAGCCACATTTTTGATTTGAGGTCTAAATCATAGACTTGCTTTGGAAAATGGTTACTTGCATATTAAGCAACATTTGCAAAACTTAGAATTGAGGCATGGGCAAGGAACTTGGCAAGCTAAGACCTTCCAAATTGTCACTAGGGGAGAAATTGAAGGAGATTGAGATGAATTTCAAGCTGTAAACAGAAGTGAGCATGGCATGGTAAGTGATTCAAAATCTCATGACATGAGATATGTAAAATCTCATTGGAAGGATCTAGAGGGTTCTAGATCATCCAAACTTCATCTATATATTGAGTAGAATGCATCCATGGCAAGGGTTGGTGATCATTGAAGGTTTGAGCATAGTTTGGAATTGAGTTTTCATAGATTGCAATTGAAATCGGTTTCATCAATTTCTTCCATTTCCTTCCATTTTCTTGATTGGTTCTTCTTCCCTGAGTATCAAGGATCAATTCCAGATCATTTCCAAGAAGGATTGGTGGCTAGATCATGGGGAAGCAAGTGATTTTCAGCACCTGCAACTCTTCATCGTGTTTCAAGATTGAAGCACTTTCCATTGAATCTTTTGCATACATAAGCAAGGAGGAGGTTCAGTGATCGTGTCCAGAAAATTTGAGAGATTGAAGTGGAGATTTCGTGCATCTGTTATTCAAGATTTTCTAGGTTTGTAACCTTCTTCCTATAGCTTGATTTAGGTAGAATGAGGTTGAATTAGGGTGTTAGATTAGTTGTAGAATGGCCTAGGATGGTTTTCAGATGGTTAATTGTTGAATTAGAGACAAAATAGGAAGATCACCATTTTCGGTTGAGATTGGGAGATGTTGATTCTTGGGGTTTCAGAAGAAACTAATGGCATGATTGAGTTCGTGGCAAGATTTGGAGTGTGTTTCGTGTTTTGACCATTTGCATTGGAGGCTCCTAGAGTGAACTAGGGTTGGGGAAGACGACCGGAGCTCCATCGGCGGTGGCCGGAGCTGGGCGCGAAGCTCAGAGCTTTGAAATGGAGAAGATGAAGTGTACACCATTGGATCTTGGTCTGACCATTGACTAGAAGCTAATCCAAGGGTTGTGTTTTAATTCTGGCTTGTGAAGAGTTTCAAATGAAACGATGCGTTTCATTTATTTGGCGCTTTGGGCTTAGTAATCTGAGTGTTATCCACACCCCCCAGCAAGCCCAACCCATGATTTTAACTGGAAATGAATGCTATTTACACCGCGTGTTTGGTTATTTTCATTGGATTTTCATTTAATTTCCATTTATTTCATGATTCTTGAAAAATTCATAAATAATTGAATATTAATCCAATCCAACCCATTCTTTTTGCATATTAATCATGATTGAGTCTAATATTTTTTAGATAAAAAATATTTTCATTTCATTTAATTTCTGATTTAATTGGAATTTTGTATTTTAATTGATATTAAAATGTTTATGTTTGATGCATGTTTTTGTGGAATTTTGTTTGATCTCATAGTGATGATTCTTGGCCTAATTTTTTGTGTGTGATTAGGTTATATGTGTATGATCTCATAGTAATTTTCTCACATTTTTGTGATGAAAATAGGTATGCTTTCTAGATTGATGTTTAGATGCTTCCTTTTTAGGGTTTTAGGTTGATACCTTAGAATGTAGATTTTAGTTCTAGGTCCAATTTGATGATCTGATCTTTGAAACTAATGTGATAGAGTCATGATTGACCTAGGTTCCCATAGTAATTTTTGTAAGATTTTACAATTGATTTTAGTATTTTAGTTAGGACTAACTTTAGTGCTAGGTTTTAGGTGATCCTAATTGACCAATTCAACTAGTTTAAGTCATTTAGTTCCCTTAGATTAGGGTTTGTGCTTGGTTTGCCTTTGATTGAAGTTGAAGACAAGTTGAAGACAAGAGGAAGATGCTTGAGGTGGCTTGAAGTTGCTTGGAGCTTTGGATTTGCATGTGCCTGAAGGTGTCTGATGAAGATTAGGAGATAGGACATAGGGAGAGCTTTGTAGTTAGAATGATTTCTTTCACAAACATGGAAAGCATCTTGTTCTTCCATTCCTCCCAATGATTAAAAGTACTTCCATGGTAATCACCTCCCTCCTTTGGAGGGATAAGTGATGGTACCTAGGAAGTAGAACTTTTGAGGGAACCCTTCTTTTGATGTTAAACCCTTATAGGCCTCCTTTGGTGGTCAATAAGCAGTTTAATATCCTAGCCTATCCAGTTAAGTGATTTCTTTTGGTTTGAGTACCTTGGAAAGATGTGGAGCTTGAGTTTGAAGATGAAGACTTCATTGAAGAGTGTGGAAGAGGATGATTCCTTGAGCATTGTTATTGTAGCTGAAGCTTGAAGAGCAAGAAGAATAAGTGGATACTTGAAGACCCAAAGGAGATTGAATGAAGAGCTGAGGCTCAAGGACTGAAGGATGAAGTTGACACTCCCATGTGATTGAAGGTTACTCAGAGAAGCTGAAGCTTGAAGAGCAAGAAGACTAAGTGGATACTTATGAAGATGATTCAATTGAGATTGAGTATGGAGCTGAAGCTGAGGAATAAAAGATAAGTTGATACTTACATTGATGATTGAGAATCTGAAGGAAGCCAATTGATACTTGTGGTTAAGAGCAAAGCCTGAAGGTGGAATTGACTGAAGAGCTGAAGCTTGGAGGAGAGAAGATAAGTTGAAACTCATGTTGAAGGGTTGAAACCTGGAGAAGCAAATTGATATTTGTCATGAGAAGAGGATAGCCTTGAAAGGTGGTTGAAGTCTGAAGACTGGGTTGCTATTAGAAGAGCTGAAGCTTGGAAGAGGGAGTTGTTGATCTGCTTTCTTGTCTGTTTTCTTTTCTGTATTGATGTGCCTTGTTTGACTTGCTTGATGCATTAGAATAAGTCCATGATTATACTGACTTTAATCTAGGAGCATGATTGCACTAGAGGTTGAGTTGCTCCCTCTGCTTGTATTTTTACTATATGGCTTTGCTTGCGGGTATTCGGTAGAGCCCTGCTCCCTTGCCCATGTGGTTTATTTTGCTTGATAGCATGTTAGTTCTTCTGTATGATTGCAGTTTCCTGTATTTTGCTTGATAGCATGTTGTTATATCTTCAATATGATTACTGTTATTCATTCTGGCTTGAGGTTGAGATGAGCTTGTGGAGGCTGCTGCCCCACACACGTTTCCTCCCTCACTTGCATTGCATGCATCTTACAATCGTTTACTGTTTACTGTTTAAGCTGATGCTGTATCTGTTTTCGTTTATCATTGACATGATCCCTTAGGACTCTCATTTCCTTTGATAAGGAAGTGATGATAGAACTTTAGGTTGAAACCTATGCATGATAACTTCTAGGAGTTCCCTGTTTCAAACCTCAACTATAGGACGAATCCTTAGCATGACAACAGTAGGACTTGATAGTCTCCCCGTAGTTGAGCCTGTTCTCTTCTCATCTCAAAACAGCTTAAGATACAATAATCATGAATGATTTCTTTCGTACATCACGAGCCTTAAGCTATCTGAGAAAGGATTGTTGGAGAGATTCTTTTCAACAGTCTGGATGTTTAGTATGGCACCCTTTGGGTGACATGCGACGCATTCACTCTCAGGTCATAGTCTTTAGTGAGATTGAAATTGCAAACACAATAAAAAACACTTCTTTCATAAAAGACAGAAAACAAACTTCAAACCTTTTTTCCCCGTGGGCCCGTAATTCAAAGGAAGCTTTTCTGAAGAAAAGAGTGTCGTTAAACTTCAGCGCCACCGCAAACAGGCTTTGTCCCTAACTGTTGGAACTGCTGTTTAACCCTACTTGATAAAACAGATGAATCTGAATCCCCGTAATCCGTAGTATCCCGAACTATGTAAGCTCTGATCTCTCATACCTGCTGAGAGTACGTAGGCACAATACTGATGTATTGGCGAGCCACCTTACCCGTAACCCGTCGTAGGCCGAACTACGTTGACTCTAATTTCTCATTCTCTGATAAGAATATGTAGGCATAAAGTGCGACGCTTTGCCGAGTCATTTTTCTTTTCTGTTTAAGCCAACCTTGATAGGTAGATAGATAAACCAACTTGTCCAGTAAACACAACAAGCGTGGATCCCGTCAAGTACGACGGACGTGAGGGGTGTTAATACCTTCCCCTTACGTAACCGACTCCCGAACCCAGACAACGGTTGCGATGACCTTGTCTTATACCTTTTTCGTCAGGTTTTTCTGATCGTTTCCTTTCCCGTTCTGAGGGATAAATAACGAAACATGGTGACTCTTCTGTTTTGCCGGCACCTTATTTTCACGGAAGCAACACACACAACAAGAAGAAAACACACAAAATGCACCATAAGTGGGATGAAATGACCTAAGCCAAACAACATCAACCACAAATGCCAAAAGCCAAAACAAATGAAAGGCAAATAAGACCTAAAACAAAGTGAGGATGGGAGGCTATATGAGGACAAAAAGGAACTCATAATATGCACTCAACCATAAGCATCACAAGAAAGGTGCAAAAGAAGGCACAAAGAAGTCCTCAAGGATTCATCACTTTAGGTATGCTTCAAGTACCTCCTAAGGAGGGACTAAGCCACCTTAAATGAGACTCCAAGGTCATGGGACAGAAAAGGGGATAAGAGAAAAGTGCTCAAAAGCAAAAGCAATCATGCCAAAAGAAAATGCAAGCACATACATAAAGGAATGCAAACATGTCACACATGGAAACCTCAATTGGAAACTCAAAAAGAAACATAAGTTTGAACAAGCAAAACACAATGTCATGACCTAAAATTGAGCAAACATCAACCTTAACATGTTAGAAACATGAATCAAAAGGAATTGAAGGCTCAAAGGATCCATAAGTGTCATCTCCAAAGCAAACTAGGTCAATGTGTATATATGAACCTCCCTTTGGGGTAACTTGACTTGCAAGTTACCTCAAAATTAGGAAAATGATTCAAAAATAAGCAAATAAAATGCAAGAGGTTCATAAACATGTTGGCAACCAGAGGCCAAGAAAACACAATCAAAGTCACTTTGCAACATCACCATAGAATTTGATTCACATGGGTGCTCCATTGTGAAGGAGGATTGTCTAGGGTCAACAAAAGCAAGGTCAAAGTCAAACCAAAAGTCAATGAAACAGGGGCAAAATGGTCCTCAAAAATCAATCAACTCATCATTGATATGAGGATTGATTTTCAGTCACTGGATCAAAAGGAAACAATAAAAACAGATCAAGAACAAAACAATGTCAAGAATTAAGTCAAATAAAACATCTCCAATTGATTAATTCTTTTTTAATTGAAAAATAAAATAAAAATTTCCTAAAAGTAAAAGACATCCCAAAGTATCTCAAACATATTTTTGATGAATTTTATCAATTGGAGAAGGATTTTAAATTGAATTAATTCTAAACAGATATGAAACAAAAAAGAAAAATAAATAAAAAGAAAAAGGAAAAGAAAAGGTGCAAAAAGCAATCCAGAAGCGTTGAAAACAATGGGCCTGCATCAGAAGGGTGTGCCAATAGCAAAAAGGGCCCAGGTCCAAGAGCGTTTAATGAAACGCTGCGTACTGGCAAGATCAAGTGAGGTAAGTCAAATGAAGTACACGGTGAGGCGTGTTTGTGGTCATTGGATTACAAGGTCATCAGATCTAAAGGGTTAAACATGAACACGTGGCTCAGGCAAGGTTTAAACAATGGAAATGGAGGGGAAAACCAGGTGGCCGGAGCACGGTGGCTCTGGTCATCTTCTCCGGTGACATAAAACAACAGGTGGAACTCAACTTCACCAAATCTCACAAAATTAAAGTCAAAACTCATCTACAAGTCATGTAGATCTCAAATCCATGGTTAAAAATCAATAATCATGCATACACAAGCCAAATCGAAGAAAAGAAGAAATGAGCTCAAAACAGAAAATGCAACAATCAAACACAACAATGATCCAGCATTTGCCTACATGAGTAGGACTTCAGAATGAACCAAAAATGGAGTGAAATAGCTACATATTAAGAGAGAAATTTGGATCTGAAGTTTACCTAACGGAATAGCTCCGTTGGACCTTTTCAGTGGCTCAAGCTTGACGAAAATGGTCCAGACACGTTCCAATTCACTTGAGGAAGAAGGAGGGAGCTTCAATTCTGCTTGAAATTGGCCAATTCAGGATTCACGATTTGGAATTTTTGCTTGCTTGCTTGAACTGCAATCTACTTCAATTCCATGAAAATGCCTCTAATGAATGCTCAGAAATGATTTACACATTATATATGATGGGTTAGGATCAGTTTGGAGGCCCGATTGCAGCTCAATTGTGTGAATTGTGAAATTGCCCAAAATCAAATTATCATGCTCATGCACACGTGAAAAGGGGGATGATTCCATTAGTTTTTCATTCAAAATGCTTGCTGCTAACTTCAATTGATCATGTGGATAGGATTTGTGCCTTGGTTTGATCAAATGGTTGAGATTTGATTATGAAACTTCATCATGAAGTAACATGAAAATGGCCATAAAAAAGAGCTCAATTTGTAAATCCAAAATTGGCATTGTGTTTGGAATGATTTTTGGACTCAAAAAATGCATAAGCTTGCCTTGTAATGATTAAAAATCAATTAATTTCATTTTATGGCTTTTAATGCTTTTTCCATGAAAATTTCTTCACCAATTCTTCAATCCAAGATAAATCAATGATAGGTTGATGTTTGTTGATAAAATTGACCTGATTTGGAGCAAGTTTGATGTTAGAAAGATTTCCATTTGAAGTGTGCAAAGTGGTGAAATGGACCTATAATGAAAATGACCTGTAATCTTACTTTCCCAAAATACCCTTGTCTTGCAAGCTTCATAACTTGAGGTTTACAAATTAGATGAAAGACTTATAGTACTTTTTGAAAATCTAAGATCATGAGGAACAACTTTCATGTTTGGGTCAAAGTGAGGAGAAACATCCTTCTAGGTCAAAAGTGGCTTGGAAGTTGGTTGACTTTTGTTGACCAAAATCACATTCATCTGATGACCTGTAACTTGCCAGCATCATAACTTGAGTTCTAAAAATCAGATGAAAGACTTATAGTACTCAAAAGAAATCTAGAAACATGCTCTACAATTTTCATGTTGGGGTCAAGATGATATGAAACTTGTATCTTGGGATATGTAGTCTTGAAGTTAGGCACTAAATAGGGGATTTTACACTGACAAGCTTAGAAACCCTAGCTTAGCAACTTCTCACACTCTTGATTCTTGATAAAGTGATCTTGAAATGATATATTAGACATCTCAACACAACATTCCATGATCACAAAGACTTGGAATTGAGTCTTAATCTCCTTCAATTTCACAGTTGACTTAGGATTGACCAGATGAAAACCCTAACTGCACCACCTTTGACTGTGGCTCCTTATACTTGACATAACAGCTTGAATAAACTCCAACATGGCTCTCAAAGCACTCAATGAGATTTCTCAACATTCCATATCCAAAATCATGAATTCACAACCTTCTGATGATCCTCAATTAGCCTCCAAGTTAGGAGCTGATCCACATACGCCCATCAACTCTTTCACAAAGCTTTGACCACTTCTTGGTGACTTGATGACCACTCATGCTTGAGTAAAACCCCTTGCTTAGGCTCAAAACTCTTGGTAACCTCCCCTTGCTATGCACACCTCTCTTGATCCCCTGCTAAATGAACAATGTTATGCAATGCAAATGCTAAAAGAAAATGAAATGAAACATAAACCAAGTTAAGAAAAAGGTTGGGCAAATTTTGGGGTACAACAGATGCCCCTATTCAATCGAATTGGACTTGGCTGGGTGAAAAGCGAACGACTTTCATACAATCATGGTAAAAGACGGTTGAATACCAATGAACCCGAAAATTTGCCAACCACAAAAACAAAACCGCAGACTCTGATTGGGGATGAAATCTCTGGAGATAACCGAATCCGATAAACAAAAACGACACGCAGTCTGAAGATTACATGACCTCACCGTCAGGCATTAACATTAAGTTGGTAAACGTCTGGCATCGCCGCCAGCCATCGACATTAAGTCAAAAAGATCATCTAATATCACACAGTAGATGATGAACCTCTGACTTTGCCGTCAGGCCTTCTGCACTACTTTGGAAAAGCATCTGACCTTGCCGTCAAGCACCAACATCAATTTGAAAGAAGAATAACCCTGACTTCGCCGTCATATGCCTGAACTCGCCGTCAAGCATCAACATCAATTTGATAAGCCCCTGGCATCGCCGCCAGTTCGGGAAAACATCTGACCTCGCCGTTAGTTATCCACATTAAATTCCTCTGACATCGCCGTCAGGCATCTGACTTCGCCGTCAGGCATAGACATTACATTTGTAAAATCATCTGACATCACCGTCATTCCTCTACCTCAAGTCGGTAAAATAGCTAACATCATCGTTAGTCTTCTGTTAAATAAAAACAGACATCGAATCCAAAGATATGATCCTCCGACATTGCCGTCAGGTCATCGCTAAATGAAAGCTAATGACAACTCCGAATATCAAATCCACACAGAATATCTGACATCGTCGCCAGGCATCTATTGAACTGATACACCTCTGAAATCGCCGCCAGCAATCCATGAAATTAAGAAACATCTGACATCACCCTCAGTAATCTGCATGGGATAAAACAAACTGACCTCGCCGTCAAGTCTCCGTGCAGTTAAGAAACACCTAACGTCGCCGTCAGTAATTCACTAAATAAAAGCAAACTTCGAGCCCAAAAGGTAAAGATATCTGACATTGCCGCCAGGCACCTGTGGGGATAAAAGAACTCTGACATCGCTGCCAGACAACCACAGATTAATAAACATCTGACATCGCTGCCAGACAAACATAAATGTGATGAAACACATGACATCGCCGTCAGACAACCTCAAAGTTGATAAACATCTGACATCGCTGCCAGAAAACCACAAAGTAGACAAAGATCTGACATCGCCGCCAGAAAACCAAAACATCTGACGTCGCCGTCGGAAAATAAAAACAAATCTAATAAACATCTGACATCGCTGCCAGATTAACATAAATCTGGTAATAGATCCTGACATCACCACCAGTAACCAAAAATTTGATAAACACCTGACATCACCGTCAGACAAACATAAATCTGCTGGAACACCTGACTTCGCCGTCAAACAAACATAAAGTAGATAATGTTCAGACATCGCCGTCAGAAAACCACATATCTGATAAGAGAACTTGACCTCGCTGCCAGATAACCACAAATATGAGAAACCTCTGACCTCGCCGTCAGTAAAAGTAGAAACATCTGGCATCGCTGTCAAGCCTTCGCTAAATAAAAGTGAGCATCAAGATCCACAAGAAGTTAAAAATCATCTAATGATAACAATCACAAGGAAACTCCGTTGGGGAAATAACATAAACCGGGGTCGAGACACCACGCGGGCAAAGATACCAACCATCTGTGAGATACACCTGAGAACAGAGAGGTAATAACCTGGCTTATGTTTCACATGCACATGTTTGAGAATGGCGTAATGCTCCATACGAAATGGAAATGTTACGCATTTGGGTAGATGCCATGCACGCATGCAGATGCAATGGAACTGAATCAGCAAAATAAATGCCGGAGGTACGGAAACCACCCTGCTGGGGAAACAACCTACTCATGCTAATAACAATTGGACTTATGCCAAGGAAACGAGCCCTTGCTGGCTTCCTGCAAAGAAACTGTCGGGGTAACAACATTCCTCCATCCTGCTGGGGATTACTCAGCTGGGAGTGAATCTACCTAGGTTGTAGCTTACTCGATGGAAAGAAAATCCAATCGTGACTTGCTGGGGAGTACGTACGAACATGCACTTTGCGGGGAACTAAATGTGCACCAACTGCCGAGGACAAACATACACACTTGTCGCTACTGCAAAAATGAGGTGTCGGCACAACAGAAGAGTCGCCACCTATCGTTATTTATACCACAGGAGGGAAAGAAAACGATCATGAAAAACCTAGCGAAACGGGATAAGATCGGTCATCGCAACCAAATCTCGGGGTTCGGGAGTCGGTTACGCAAGGGGAAGGTATTAACACCCCTCACGTCCATCGTACTCGATGGGATCCATGCTGGTTTGTTTATCTGACGGGTTGTTTATCTATCTACCTATCAAGGTTGGCTTGAAAGAAAAGAAAAAGGAAGAAAAGGGGACTCGATAAAGCGTTGCTGCTCTGGACCTACGTATTCCCTCGTGCAATGGGAAAGTCAGAGTCAACGTAGTTCGGCTAACTACGGGTGATGGGGGAAGGTTGCTCGCCAAGACATCACATCTTGTGCCTACGTACTCTCAACAGGTATGAGAGATCAGAGCGAACATAGCTCGGGCTAAAAAAGCCACAGGTTAGTTCAAAAGTTTTTAGGCTCGAGTAGGGTTAACAAGTAGTTCTAGCAGTTGGTGTATGCAGCTCGACCATTGGAGACTTAGGCGTTACCGTTTGCAGTAGAACTAAGAGTTAACAACACTCTTTTTCTGAAAAGATTTTCCTGATTAAAAGACCCCAAAGGGAAAAATGATTTGAATGTTTGTTTTTGTCTTTTAGAGAAGAAGTGTCTTTTATGAATGTTTGTAATTCATACTGCACTGGAGACTATGACTTAGGAGTGAATGTGTCGCATGTCACCCTAAGGGTGTCATACTAAACATCCTGAGTGTTGAAGAGTGACCCTTCAACAATAATTTCCTGAGTAGCTTAAGGCTCGTAATGTACAATATTCATTAGCCTTTATTAAGTGTTTTGGTTTTGTATGAAGATGAGAAGAGAGAGGAAGCCTCTACAGGGGAAACTGAAATCCTACTGTTATCATGCAATATGGTCCTAGGGTTGAGTTTGAAACAGGGAACTCCTAATTGTTATCATGCGGTTTTAACCTAAAGTCTATCATCACTATCCTTAAACAAGGAAGTGAGAATCCTAAGGGAACATGTCAAAAGGGAAAAAGAAAACAATGCTGAAATCATAAAGCAGATGAAATATGAAAGTGAACAGATGCAAATGCAATGCAGCAATACAAGCAAAGGGAGGCAACCTCAACCTTTCGATGCAAATAGAAAAGATGCAATCAAGCAAAGGGAGGCAACCTCAACCTTCGATGCAAACCATGATCCTAAACAGGAGAGTATCTATACATGCAAATCTACCCTAATGCATCAAAGTAACAGTTAAACAATCATGAAGAAAAGAGGGAAACAAGATGAGCAACAAGGGAGGCATCCCAAGGCTACATCAAGTTAGGATATGTATACAAGAGTCCTCTAAGGCTCAACCTCTTGAGGAATGCATAGAGTACTTCCTAAGGAAGACCAGGCTCTCACAAGAGGGATCCTAAGAATGTAGGACAGATAGCTAAGGAATGAGAAGTACAGTGTGAACCTAAGGAACCCACTGCAGTCAATGTGAATTAACACAAGAATCCACTCAAAGGTCCAACCTCTTTGTGGAATACACAGAGTACTTCCTAAGGAAGACCAGGCTCTCACAAGAGGGATCCTAAGATAACAGGATAGATCAATGAGGTGGATCCTAGATGAAATTCTAAGGTATTGTTAAGGTATGTCAACAGGAGTCCTCAAATGCTCAACCTCTTGAGGAATGCACATAGCACTTCCTAAGGAAGGCCAGGCTCTCACAAGAGGGATCCTTTGTCAATAGGATAATGAATGATTTATGGATGATGGGAGGCATGGTGAAAACCTAAGGAAGTCACCATGGCACTCAACCAGATTCACTTGATTAGGAATAGTCCTTCATGGCTCACCTCTTGAGGAATGCAGAGAGCACTTCCTAAGGAAGGCCAGGCTCTCCCAAGAGGGATCCCATGATAAGGACTAAGAGATATATTGGCATGATTTGAATTGCCCAGGGCAACAGGAAATTCAAAGAGGAAAGGAAACAATCACAAAAGCCTCTAAGAACCTTAACATCTAAGCACTTAAGATAATCAACCTAAAGAAGCTATGAACAATCTAAGAACTTAGGAATCACCCTAAAGAGGTTTCAACCAATGTACTAAAGGTTAATGGGAACATTGGATGCTTAAAGTTGGCTAAAAGTTCATTTATTAGGCCAAACTATGAGAAGGTGCAAGTTGAAACACACAAACTTAGTCAGAATGTAAAATGTGGGAAAAATAGGAAGTCAATTCTAAAAATCCTAAGAAAAATCCTAGAGGATCCTAAATGTATTAGGGACCTATGGTTAAAGTTTCAAGTCCAAACTCTATGCCTAAGGGCACTAACATAAAGCTAAACCAAGATGTATGCTATGGGAGACTCAAATGGGGAAGGCTCTAAAGATGTGCTATAAAAACTATTCAAATTGAATCTAAAAAATGCAAGAAAAATATTACAATATTCTACAATGTATAAACATTCACCATACAAAAAATCAGAGATTGATATGGATTATTAAAATAGAAAGAAAATCACAAAGCATGGCATGTCATTTTCCAACTATTAAAAACATATTAAAATAGAAAATACGAAATTAATTGAAAAAGAAATGGAAAATCAAAATAAAAAATATGATAAAATTCTACACATTCCCAGCTAGCTAACACATATTTTTTCATGATTTTATGAAGTGGTTTAATATTTTTCTTGAATTAAAACCTACAGCCATCAAAACAGAAAAATAAAAAGAAATGTAACTAAAAGAATAGAAAGGAGGTGCATTCAGTATTTATTCTATGTGTATTATTTCAATGGGCCGTGGGTGTGGGGTGTAAGAAGCAAGCGCGCAGCTAGGCCCAGCCGGTTGTAAAGCCAAAATGCACAGCTTTTGTGCTGAACGAAAATGGCCACGCGGGCGCGTTGTAGGCCGCTAGATGCGCATACAAAGTCAAGCGCTCAATACGATCGGACGGCTGGGAAAAAATCTGGCAGTTTAAAACGAAAATGGAGGGAATGACACCAGCGCGGTGGTGCAATTTACAGACGGTGGCCAGACTTTCTCCGGTCATCTTCTACCTCTAGCCAAAAATCCAACTTTCTTATTTCTTAACCAAAACAAGATTTTCTTGAACCAAACTTGTGTATTTTTCCGTGTAGAATCCAAATATGCAATTTATTTCCACTTTTCTCCATTAAAACTCAAAAATCATGAACATCCAAGAATCACTCAAGAATTTCCAACTTTCACAAAAACTAAAATTGATGATACTAATCTCTTCCTCTCACTTCCTACATCAATAATATCCTATTCTTTTTCATTTTCATCCAATATTTAGGGAGAAATTCGAACTACAACCTAAGGTGTCATTCCAACAATTGTCATGAATTCTAACTAAATTAATCCTAAAAGCTTCTATACACTCTAAGGATCATAATTATGTGAAAATGGCATGGTAATTCATCAAGAACAGAGTGTAAGAATAAAAAGTAAGAACCTTGAAAAAAAGCTTCAGTGGTGAAGTGTTCTTGCACGAATTCTTGATCAAAGCTACTCAAAATCAATCAATGATGCTTGGAGAAGCTTCTTGAATCTTCAATTCCCTCTGAAACTACTCTAATATCAAAAATCGAATTTCAACTCCAACTAACTTTTTTCAAGTGTGGCTTACCTGTTCTTGCTCAATCCATCACCAACCTTCATCTGGATTCACTCATGAACATATATAGAAGTGATTTGGGCTACAATGGAGGCCCAAAAATGGTTGAAAGTCCAATTTCAATTTTCACATTTCCTTTACTTTTTGCTTTGTGTTTTCCATGAAAATGGTGCGTGGAAGCTTCCATTTCTGTTCCATTAGCTTGCTGAGTACATTATGAACATGAAGGGCTGAGATTGATGCCTTGGAATTAAACCAATGGTTAATTTTGAACATATTGCTTAAAGGTGAAGAAACCTTGAATATCCCCATGTAAATGAATCCATTTCTGATTTCTGGTTTTGCCATTGTTCTTAAAATATTATTTGGACTCAAAAAATGCACTAACATGACATAAATTGATTTAATTGGCATTAAATCCAAACTAGGCCTTTTCAAACTTCTTTTCATGAAATTTTCTCCATACATTCTCATTTCCAAGCTATGTCAATGACCCCTTGAGGTTTGGTTGACCAAATGACCCCATTTGGAGCAACTTTCATGTTGGAAAGATTTTTATTTGAAGTGTGCAAAGTGGTGAAATGGACCCATAATAAAAATGGCCTATAATCTCACTTTCCCAAAATACCCCTGCCTTGCCAAGCTCATAACTTGAGTTCTACAACTCAAAATGAGGACTTCTAGGACTTTTTGGAAGGTAAGATCATGAGGAACAACTTTAATGTTCACTTGAAGTTGAGGAGAAACATCCTTCTTGATCAAAAATGGCATGGAAGTTGGTTGACTTTTGTTGACCAAAATCACATTCATCTAAGGACCTGTAACTTGTTTGCTTCATAACTTGAGTTCTATAAATCCAATCAAGTACTTCTAGTACTCAAATTAAAGCTATGAACATTCCCTACAAGTCTCATGTTTATGTCAAGATGAGATGAGGCTTGCATATTGAATTATGTGGTCTTGAAGTTAGGCGTTAAACCAGGGGATTTTACACTGTCAAACTTAGCAACCCTAGCCTAGCAACTTCTCACACTCTTGAATATTGATGAAATGATCTTGAAATAATATTCTATGTGTCTCAACACAGCATCACATGATCATAAAGACTTGGAATTGAGTCTTAATCTCCTTCAGTTCAACTGTTGACTTAGGGTTGACCAGGTGAAAACCCTAATTGCATCAATCTTTGTTGTGGCTTCGCACACTTGATACAATGACTGACATAAGCTTCAAAATGACTTTCAAGACATCCCATGAGCTCTCTCAATATTCTCCACCCATACCCATGGATTCAAAACCACTTGATGACCTTCATAGACCCCCACGATAGGAGTTACACCATTCTTAACCAATCCACTCCTTCTGATGAACTTTGCCATTCTTCTGATAATGATAAGCACTTTATAGCTTGAATATAACCCCTTGAATAAGCTTAGACCTTTGATAGCCCTCTCTTGATAAGCACACACCCCTCAATCCCCTGTTCATGGACTATGGTATGCAAATGCTAATGCTATGAATGCAATGATAAATGCAATGAAACAAAAGCCAACTAAAGCAAAAAGTTGGGCAAATTTTAGGGTGTTACAACACTACCTGCTCATTCAACCTGCATACAATTCTACTGGGGATAGAGATGCAAACTCCGCTTACTGGGGAACATACTCTGCCTGGGGATAAATGGATTTCATCCATACCTCTTTTCCCCAAGGGTAACGACCCTGCAAAAATGAACAAACAGACAAGATATCCTACACAAACGGAACTATCTCAGTCATCATTCGTGACATTGTTCAATTAATTCAAAGTTTTAACAATTATTGGCCAAGGCCTGCAAGTTTATGTATGTGCAAGTTTATCAAAACATTGGGCGTTTTTCACAAACAAAACAGTAAAAGTTAAAACAAAACGAACCAGATACTGAATAGTATATGTTTATTGACAAATGGCCTGTAAATAGGCAAAGTTTTACAACAGATGCAACCCCTGAAAAGAGGAAGTTGTGCAAAAATAATACAGAAATGCACATAAATATACAAAAGCGTACAGAAATTTCGGTAATGTGGCACAGACAAACACCATGAGTTGATCCCTCTATGACTCGCCTGACCTTGATGCTTTCCCGACGCTTCGTCTTCAGAAGAGATTGATTCGGATAAACGGCCCTCAGGTCTTCCCAATCCACTAAGAAATGAAGTTCCAATACAGACCGCAGTCATTTGCTCTTCAATCCCTAACTTTTGCCTGAACCGCCCTTTCGGGTTTTCGATTCACCGGGATACCCATTTTTGCCAAAGTCGCCTTTTCAGGTTTTCGACTTTGCGGGTTTACATATTTTTCATTTTTATCCCTAATTTTTGCCCGAACCTAATTCTTTTTATGGTTTGCCGGGATGCCCCATTTTGCCTGGATATTCTTTTTCTTTCCAGCGGGTCTCTTTAAGCAAAGTATTTTTTAACTGCGTCTGCGTTCACAGGGGATGTAAAATCCTCGCCATCCATGGTGGACAACAACAAGGCTCCTCCGGAAAAGACCTTTCGAACGACATATGGACCTTCATAGTTGGGAGTCCATTTGCCCCTGTGATCTGATTGTGGTGGAAGAATCTTTTTCAACACAAGATTGCCCGTCTGAAAGCTTCAAGGACGCACCTTCTTGTCGAAAGCTTTCTTCATCCGGCTCTGATACAACCGACCATATGCGATAGACACTAGCCTTTTCTCATCCATCAGGCTAAGCTGATTCAATCTGTTCTTTATCCATTCTGCCTCATCGAGCTTGACGTCGACCAATACTCTTAAAGAAGGAATCTCGACCTCAAATGGTAGGACAACTTCCATACCATATACCAACGAAAAAGGAGTTGCCCCAGTTGATGTACGTACCGTGGTACGATAACCGTGTAAAGCAAAGGGCAACATCTCATGCCAATCCTTGTAAATGACAACCATCTTTTACACTATCTTCTTGATATTCTTGTTGGCCGCTTCCACAGCACCGTTCATCTTCGGACGATAGGGAGATGAGTTGTGATGCTCGATCTTGAAATTCTGGCACAATTCTTTCATCATCTTATTGTTCAAATTCGAACCATTGTCAGTAATGATTCGCTCAGGCACTCCATATCTACAGATGATGTCCTTCTTTATGAACCGGGCTACGACCTGCTTCATGACATTGGCATATGAGGCTGCCTCAATTCATTTAGTAAAGTTATCAATGGCTACTAGGATGAAACGATGACCATTGGATGCGGTGGGCTCAATCTTGCCAATCATGTCAATGCCCCACATGGAAAAGGGCCAAGGAGATGCCATGATGTTCAGAGGACACGACGACACATGAATCTTGTCTGCATAAATTTGGCCTTTATGGCATTTCTTTGCAAATTTGAAATAATCTGACTCCATTGTTAGCCAATAATACCCTGCTCGTAACAACTTCCGAGACATGGCATGCCCGCCGGCGTGTGTACCAAAAGTACCTTCGTGGACCTCTTCCATAAGCAAACTAGCTTCTTTTCCGTCCATGCATCTTAATAGCACCAAATCATGGTTCCTTCTGTAAAGCACACCATCCTAATTCAAGTAGAAGTTGCCAGACAATCTCCTCAAAATCTTTTTATCATGAGTCGACGCCTCTGTTGGATACTCTTGGTTCTTGAGGAAATTATGTATTTCGTAAAACCATGGCTTGCCATCAGCAGCTTCTTCAATGGCGAATACGAAAGCGGGCCTATCAAGGCGAGAGATAACAATTTTGGGAGCATCATTCCAGAAGTTCACTTTATACATCGAAGATAGCATTGCCAAAGCGTCTGCCATTTGATTCTCTGCTCGCAGCACATGGTGAAACTCTACCCTGTCAAAGAAAGGTAACAACCTCCTTGCATAATCCTTGTAAGGAATCAGATTTGGCTGACGAGTTTCCCATTCTCCCTTGATTTGATTAACAACTAGCGCTGAATCCCCATATACATCCAAGTTCTTGATCCTCAAATCAATAGCCTCTTCCAGACCCATGATGCAAGCTTCGTATTCAGCTTCATTATTAGTGCAGGGAAATGTCAACCTGGCAGTAAAGGGGATATGAGATCCGTGAGGAGTTGTAATGATTGCCCCAATTCCAATGTCATACGAGTTAATAGCACCATCAAATATCATCTGCCATTGAGAACTTCTCTCTGGACCTTCGTCGGGAAATGGCTCATCATAATCTTTCATCTTAAGAAACATGATGTCTTCATCAGGAAAGTCAAACTTCATTGGTTGATAGTCTTCAAGTGGTTGTTCAGCAAGGTACTCTGACAGAACACTTCCCTTGATGGTCTTCTGGGAAACATATTGGATATCGTACTATGTCAGTACCATCTGCCACCTGCCAATTCTTCCTGAAAGTGCTTGCTTCTCGAAGACATAGTTGATCGAATCCATCTTCAAAATCAGCATGGTTGTATGATTAAGCCTATATTGTCTCAAACGTTTGGCATCCCACGCGAGTGCATAACACGTTTTCTCGAGCATTGAGTAACGGGACTCACAGTCTGTGAACTTTTTACTCAGATAATATATTGCATGCTCTTTTCTTCCAGTCTCGTTGTGTTGACCGAGAACACAACCCATACTGTTCTCAAGAACCGTTAAGTACATGATTAAAGGCCTTCCAGCTACTGGGGGTATTAGTATCGGAGGTTCTTGCAAATACTCTTTTATCTTATTAAATGCTTTTTGACAATTTTCATTCCAGACAACCGCCTAATCTTTCTTTAGCAATTTAAACATTGATTCACACGTGGCCGTGAGATGAGATATGAACCGAGCAATGTAGTTCAATCTCCCCAAGAAACCACAAACCTCTTTTTCTGTTTTCGGCGCTGGCATATCTTGTATAGCTTTTATTTTTGCAGGATCGACCTCGATTCCTTTTTCACTGACAATGAACCCCAATAACTTTCCGGACCGAACTCCAAAAGTGCACTTATTTGGATTCAACCTCAATCTGAACTTCCTGAGCCTCTCAAACAGCTTCAACAAGTTGACCATATGCTCTTCCTCCGTTTGCGACTTTGCTATCATATCATCAACATAGACCTCAATCTCATGATGAATCATATCATGAAACAAAGTAACCATAGCCCGTTGGTAGGTTGCCCCTGCGTTTTTCAACCCAAAAGGCATTACTTTGTAACAAAACGTCCCCCACGGTGTAATGAACGTCGTTTTCTCCATATCTTCTGGTGCCATCTTGATCTGATTATAACCGAAAAAACCATCCATGAAGGAAAATACGGAGTATTGAGCAGTATTGTCGACCAACACGTCAATGTGAGGGAGCGGGAAGTCGTCCTTTGGGCTCGCCTTATTCAAATCTCTGTAATCTACACACATCCGCACCTTACCATCCTTCTTAGGTACAAGCACGATGTTGGTGACCCACAGAGGGTAAGTTGTCACGGCTAGAAATCCTGCGTCCAACTGCTTCTGGACTTCCTCTTTGATTTTTATAGCCATGTCTGGTCTCATCCTTCTAAGCTTCTGCTTGACCGGCGGACATTCTTCGTGCAACGACAAGCGATGAACTACTATATCAGTGTCAAGCCCGGGCATATCTTCGTACGACCAAGCAAAGATGTCACTATACTCTCGAAGCATCTCAATCAGTCTTTGCTTGATATCACTCTGCAGCACAGCCCCTATTCGAACATTTCTGACAACTTTTTCATAACCCAAATTAACAACCTCGATTTCCTCTTGATAAGGCAGAATAATCTTCTCTTCATGTTTCAAGAGTCTAGCTAGCTCTTCTGGCAAGTCTTCATCTTCATCAATCTCTTCTTCAGCTTGATATATCGGTTGATCGAAGTCGAAGCAAGTCATAGGAGGTTCTGAATCGGTGTCATCTGCAATGGGAATCCTGCAAGAAAAATGGTTAAATGCTTCAAATGATATGCAAACAACCATATTGCCATTTTATTGTGAGAAACAAAAATAAGAAAAACAAGGATCACAAAATTTGAATGAGAAAAACGCACTTTGATTAATTGATAAAGCAAAGTTTAAACATAAACAATAAGGCCCTGAAAACAAAATCGCTATGCTCCGGGTAGAACATAGGGTCATACAATAATCAGAAAAAATAAAGCATTACTATTTTGTTGTCACTTGAATGAATTCTTCAACAGACCAATTGTGCAGACTCTGTCCTGGAATGCAAGGCTTGATCCAAGCATCCAAATCACAATCACTATCTCCCTCTTCGTCTGACACAGCGTTGATGCGTTCGAATATAACTCCTCCTTTAGTGAACTGCACAGGTCCGTTATAGCGTGGCGCGCTCTGCGAGGATGAAGAAGAAGAAAATGACGGGCGGTACCCCAAACCAAACTTATCTTACTTGTTGGGAATCTCCAATACCTGGCCCCAACCTTGCGCTGCCCCAGCTTGCACTGCTACTTGGGCCTCCTTAAAAGAAGACATGGCCACTTTCAGCACTTTGCTCACAACAGGAGATTTATCTTTAATCTGAACTGCTTCGGAAGCCTGACAAAGAGTTTCATGGATTTCTCCGTCCACCTCAACATACTTGAAGGATGATAAGTGACTAACCATTATGTCTTCTTCTCTACACACTATGACAACACTACCGCCAACCATATACTTTAGCTTCTAATGCAACATGGAGGTTACAGCTCCTGCTGAATGAATCCATGGACGGCCTAACAGACAACTGTAGGCAGGCTGAATATTCATAATGTAAAACACTGCATAAAAGACTTCAGGTCCCACCTGAATAGGCAATGTCACCTCCCCAAATACCGATCTTCGGGTACCATCAAACGCACGCACCACCAAATCACTTGGCATGCAAATCAATCCCTGCATGTCCAACTTCATTAGGGCTTTCTTTGGGGGTACGTTCAAAGATGATCCTGTATCGACGAGTACATGAGACATAACAGCCCCCCGGCTTTCTAACGATATGTGCAACGCACAGTTATGGTTCCTACCCCTTGGTGTCAAATCCAGGTCTATAAAACCCAAGCCGTTTCCTGCATTTACATGTGTGACAACCCCTTCGAGTTGATTAACCGAAATTTCTTGCGGCACGTAAGCAGTATTCAGTATCCTCAACAGTGCATTCTTGTGCGCTTCAGAACATAGTAACAAAGACATGATAGATATCTTAGAAGGAGTTTGCTGCAGATGATCGACTATCTTGTAGTCACTCTTTCGTATCAGCCTCAAAAACTCTTCTGCATCTTTTAACAATGATTCCTTCTCCCCATGCCCAAGAAGCTTCCTCTACCACGACTTTACTCTTTCCTTTGTCAACCCTATCAGCAACTACTTCAGGTGACGAAGAGACTCGGCCACTGCGGGTAATTCCTCCGGCTCCCCCCACAAGATTATCCACTGAATCCACAGGGGGACCATTCAAATCTATTTTCTGTCCGTTGCAATATACCTCAGCTCCGTAGTTCCACGGAATAGCTTTGGTACTTTCAAACGGTATGGGACCTTCTTTGGTTATGGTTATTGTTGGTGGTTTTGGTGTATACATGGTAATAGTTTTGTACAGAATAGAGATCGTTGCAATCTCATCCTTTTCCTCAGCCATCAACTCTTCAGATTTACCTTCAAAAGACCGATCAAACTGCAAGACCCCACTATCCATCATACCTTGAATATAACCCGTCAACTGCACACATCCCTCCGGATTATTCAAACATTCGACACAATCTTCAGCACAACCTGGGAAAACACCCCCCTTCAATAGTATATCCTTTACGAAACTCAATGGTGCCTTCAACTCATTAACATTTGTTACCAAATCTAAACCATCTTCCTCGACAATTGCATTGACTCCGGCTTGCCCATGATTTGGCATAGGATTTTGTATGACATTGGGGACGTCATTGGAGAAGTTAATTGCCTTACTATCAATCATGTCCTGTACTTTATTCTTAAAGGCCTTACAATTATCGATATTGTACCCCGGGGCACCTGAATGAAACTCACAGCGAGCGTTTGCGTCATACGCGGGTGGAGGTGGCCCAGCCAGGGGAGCCATAGTCCTCTTTTGAATCAACTACAGTTGTAACAAAGCTTATAATAGCTGGTAATATGGCATGGGAGGAGCATCATAATGTCTATTCCCTGTCGCCCAGCCTCAATCTTGATATCCTCAGTACCCCTGCTGCGGTTGTTGTTGTTGTGGTTGCTGCTGAACTGCGGGAATCGTAATACTGGCAACCTGTTGCTGGCGATTTTGATTCTGATACTAACCTTTACCTCTCCCATGCAATCTGGATACTGAATTGGTGTCCCCCTCTCATTTCTTGTTACTAAACACCTTCTTTCCTCCTCCTCTAGTTGAGGGTATTTCACTAGCACTAATCTTTCCTAACTTGATACCATTTTCCACCCTCTCTCCGGTGATTATTAAGTCAGAGAAACTTCCGAACATACTACTGATGAGCTTCTCATAATAGACCCCTGGCAAAGTGGCGACAAACATATCAATGAGCTCGCGTTCCACCATGGGCGGCTGCACCCTGGCTGCTAACTTTCGCCACCTTTGGGCATATTCCTTGAAACACTCATTATTCCTTTGTGAAAGATTCTGAAGTTGGACCCTGTTAGGAGCAAGGTCGATGTTATATTGGTAATGTTTCACGAAAGCCTCAGACAGGTCTCTCCAGCTTCGGACATGAGTGGGCTCCAGTCCCATGTACCATTCAAGAGACGGTCCGGACAAGCTGTCCTGGAAGAAGTGCATCAAGAGCTTCTCATCGTCCGAATATGCAGACATTTTTCTGTAGTAGGATCGGATGTGGACCCTTGGGCATGTAGTTCCCTTATACTTATCAAAGTCAGGGACTTTGAATTTCAGCGGAACTTTCAAATATGGGATCAGTCCCAGATTGGCCATATTAAGACCCATGGAATTTTGACTTTCCAAAGATTTCATCTTTTCCTCAATCATTTTGAACCTTCTATTAGTTGCCACTGGCAGCTCAGCATCCAGGTCCCTCTCTGAAAACAAATCCTCTTGTCAATCCTCGTTCCACGGCTGATTCACATTACCATGGATGGCACAGGTAGCTTCAGGTTTATGCACATTATCATTACCAGCATTACCATATCCCCCGCCAACATTACCATTGGTTCCAAAGACATTCCCATTACCTCCCGTCACATTGCCATTCCCTCCAGCATTAGGAATAGGCATAGTGTTGTCAGCTTGAGGAGTCTCAACATGTGGAGGGTTGGTAGCACTCCCACCATGCAACACACCGTTGCCATCAACATGTGCAAGCAAGGGCTGCACCAAAGTACGGAGTTACTCTTGTCCATTAGCCACTCCCTACATTACCTCCATGAATTGGGCCATCCGGTCCCTAATTTCCTGCATCTCTGCTTGCATTTGCTCTATCACTCTTTTCTGATTCCCCCTGGTAGCATACCGGTGAGTTGTTTGATCAACAATCTTGAAACACACTAACTAACCACAGGAAATAAGATTAACAGTTCTGATGTACCTGCAATGTAAAAATGCAAAATGCAAAATGCAGACATGTATGTATGCAACAAGGAAATTTCCCCCTCGATTCTAGCTTCCGGGAGAAAAACACGATAATGAAGAACCCTACAGACAAGCATATAACAGAACATCCTCGTATATAATCACAGGCCAACAGGCAATAAACAAACAACAACATCTGAGCATAATAAGAAAGAACCTTAACCAACAAGCCTGGTGATGGTCAGTACAACAAGCAATAAGCGACAAACTACAACAAAGATAAACAAGATAGTCAAGCTGGATGACGAGACCGAAAGTCCTCTAACAACTCCTGCGTCTCTGGATGATCTGGTCTAGTAAGTAATCCTCGAATAAGCAGCTCTCGTTGGCTAATGGTGTGTTGTAGACTCTCAACGTGGTCTTCAAAGGCCCCTTCCCCAAAGCACGCCTCAAGCCTGCACCTCTTGGAATCAGCTATCAACCTACAATCCTTCAAGTTTGCAATAGCTTCGCTCAACCTGTACTTGCTATCACGTCTGAGTGATGCCTCTGCTGAAATCTTCTCGTCCTTTGCTCTGAGTTGAGTCTTCAACTTGCTGATCTGTAGCTTTAACCTGTCTTCGCGCTCTTTATTGTTGGTGAGCACAGCATTCCATTGGTTATCAAACCTAGAAATCCTTAAGTAAGCTCTATCCAAATCTTGCTTCTTGGAAGCAGGAACACTATTAACAGCTTTGAAATCCAAGCCCAAACGCTCCCGAGAATTGGTCTCCTTGGTCAGATCCGTACCCAATTTGTTCACAAGCTCAGTTTGTTTCTTGAAAGAGTGAACAACCTCAATCTTCACACTTCGGAGCTGAATGATTTCTTTCTCCAACTCTTCATTAGCTTTTCTCAATTCTTCCTTCTCAAACAATAACTGATTGTACTTCTGAATATCCATGGTGGTGGGTTCCTCAATCATGAGGGGGTATAAAGGCGCAACTGAGGGAAACGACATCAGAAACCTCTTTGCTCTATCCTGAATCCAGTTCAAGTAGAGATCATAAGCACGACTATCACTTTTCCCCAACAATGATTTTCCTCTTCTGTGAATGTTGTTCTAAGCATGCTCAAGTTTGGATAATGTATCACCTTCCAACAGCCCGGTGAGGTACAAAGATTCTTGTACCTCTTCTTCCTTGGGAGGATCTCTCAATGCATAACCAAATTGCCTAACCAACAACGACGAATTGTAGTTGATGCACCCCTTTCTTCTTATTAGAGGAACATTAGGAAAACCACTACAGCTATAGATGATCTCGGTACCAAGCATATTCTTATCGAACCAAGTGATGTTCTCAGCTGATAAACCCATCAAACGTTCAGACCATTCTGACGTACCTGCAGAAGTAACAAAAGGTTCAGTTTTGGGCATATGACTAGCAAGCCACCTGTATAGTAAGGGAACACAACACGACACATTTTTCCCTCTTCGATTCTTGTTCTTGTAATGAAGCGAGTGATAAACGTCACCAAGCAGTGTAGGTATTGGGTTCCCTAAAGCCAGTATGTAAAAAGCATCTGCATCCACGAAGTCTAGAAGATTAGGGAACAATATAATGCCATAGATGCAAAGAGCTAGGATGGCGCTAAATGCGATCCAATAGCCATCCTTGGCACACTGCTGAGCTTTCTCAACCAAACAAGGCAAAGGAAAACCAAATATGCCAAGCCTTTTGATCATCTTTCCATCTAACTCTGAAGCATCCATATGCAGAATAGCGGCGAGCTTAGCCAAATTAGGCTCAGCATCAGTATGGAAGAACGACATCTGATCCCGAATAGGCACATCTAACAATACAGAATACTCCTCCAGAGTAGGAGCCAGAACATAGTCGGGGAAGACAAAACACCTCAGTTGGGCATCATAGAACTGTAGAAGGGCGTGGATACCACTGATCTCATATGCAGAAGGCTTATAGACACATCTCAACAACCTCCCATAAGACTTCCTGAAATCTTCCATTACTGCCTTATCAACTACGACAATCAAACTCAACAAAGAACTGACATCTGGAGCCGAAAACCTGTAGGCCACTGTACTCTTCAGGGGTTCCATGCTGGGAATAATAAGCAAAACCACTAGAATCAGGCGGAAATATGCACCTGCAATATAAATACATGTTAATGATATGCAGATGAAAATGCAACATGCAAAATGCAAACAAGGGATCAATATCGTTGTGTTGTAGCTCGGGAAGAAACAGTGCTCCGCTTTGACAAGAACACTAGCATAGCTCTGACAATAGGACTCACTGATATCAATAACTCAGATTCACTCTGCGAAGAAAACCGGGTAGTCTGAAAGCCAAGATTCCCTGCATAACCCAATCCCTCTCACAGGTATGGACCTATCCACTAATAAGGTTCGACATCCTATGCGTTCATCAGCGTCAGAGACTTTCAAGAAACGATGATACATTCACCATTTCTGGTTTGGCATCATCATCTCCTAAAGAGGCCTCACTTAGCTGAATCACAAATGATCGGTCCCTAGAGTCGATAACTCTCAAATCCAAAATCCCAACCGATCCTAAGGATCTGAAGGAAAATCATCAAAGAGAATCTCGTCTGAGCACGGATTTCATGGGGAACTATATTTGCTAAGCGAACAGGCCCCCCACTAGTCTCCACTACTAATGCTAGGTTTGTACTCAAGCCTGGGTCTGGCTTATCACTCAATGGAATGTTCCCTCCCCACAGCACAACAATAAAGATATATGATGCTGAAAATAAAATGTGGGAAAGTAAAATGCGAAAGTAAATAAAGTACATATATACAACACCCAAAGATGAACAAACAAACGTTAGGATTGACTCACATAAGGAACCAGAGTCCCCAGCAGAGTCACCAGCTGTCGCTACTGCGAAAAACACCCGACAGGAAACAGAAGATTCATAACCTTTCGTTATTTATCCCAAAGAGAGGGAAAGGAAACGATCGGAAAAACCTAATGAAAACAGGAAAAGGCGAGGTCATCGCAACCAAGTCCTGAATTCGGGAGTCGGTTACGCAAGGGGAAGGTAAGAACACCCCTCACGTCCGTCGTACTCGACGGGATCCACGCTTGGTTGTCTAGTCCATGGGTGAAAACAATCTATCTACGCTACATGTCAAGGGACAAAAGAAAAAGAAAGGACTCGACAAAGCATCGCCGCTCTGTGCCTACGTATTCCCTCGTGCAATGGGAAAGTCAGAGTCAACGTAGTTTGGCTAACTACGGGTGAAGGGGGGAAGGTTGCTTGCCGAGACATCGCCGTCTCGTGCCTACGTACTCTCAATAGGTATGAGAGATCAGAGCAAACGTAGTTCGGGCTAACAAGAACACCGGTTGGTTCAAAAGTTTTTTTAGGCCCGAGTAAGGTTAAACCTCTGTTCTAGCAGTTAGGGACGATGCCTGTTTGCGGTAGAACAAAAGCTTAACAACACTCTTTTTATGAAAAGATCTTCCTTTATTAAGATCCCGAAGGATAAAAAGGTTTGAAATGTTTTTGTGCTTTTTAGAGAAGAAATGTTATGAGTTTGATTTGTAACTCATGTTGCACTAAAGACTATGACCTAGGAGCGAATGCATCGCATATCACCCAAAGGGTGTACACTAAACACTCTAGGCCATTGAGAGAAAGCCCCTCAATCACCATTTCCCAAGTATCTTAAGGCTCGTAGCATACAACACTTGTTATTCTTTATTATACGTTTTGAAAGTGTTTGAAGATGAGAAGAGAAAGGACATACTAAAGGGAGACTAACTCAAACCTAGAAGTTGTCATGCAAAGTGGACTTAGAGTTGGGATACAAAAGGGAACTACCTAATGTTATCATGCATAGTTTGATCCTAATGTCTATCATAACCTCTCTTGAAGAAGAGAAGTTAGAGATCCTAAGGGAAGAAAGACAAAAGAAGAAGAAGAAGAAAGAACATGAAAATGCAATTATGCAAACATAGAATGCACAAATAGGATGAAAGTGAGGGAGGAAATCTGTGTCGGGCAGTAGCCTCCACAAGCTCATCTCAACCTCAAGCATGCATATGAGAATGCAAAAGAAGAAGAGAGAAAGAAATGCACAAGATGAAATCACAAAACAAGAAGAAAACACACAATATGCACCAAAAGTGGGATGAAATGACCTAAGCCAAACAACATCAACCACAAATGCCAAAAACCAAAACAAATGAAAGGCAAAGAAGACCTAAAACAAAGTGAGGATGGGAGGCTATATAAGGACAGCAAGGAACTCATAATATGCACTCAACCATAAGCATCACAAGAAAGGTGCAAAAGAAGGCACAAAGAAGTCCTCAAGAATTCATCACTTTAGGTATGCTTCAAGTACCTCCTAAGGAGGGACTAAGCCACCTTAAATGAGACTCCAAGGTCATGGGACAAAAGAGGGGATGAGAGAAAAGTGCTCAAAAGCAAAAGCAATCATACCAAAAGAAAATGCAAGCACATATATAAAGGAATGCAAACATGTCACACATGGAAACCTCAATTGGAAACTCAAAAAGAAACATAAGTTTGAACAAGCAAAACACAATGTCATGACCTAAAATTGAGCAAACATCAACCTTAACATGTTAGCAACATGAATCAAAAGGAATTGAAGGCTCAAAGGATCCATAAATGTCATCTCCAAAGCAAACTAGGTCAATGTGTATATATGAACCTCCCTTTGGGGTAACTTGACTTGCAAGTTACCTCAAAATTAGGAAAATGATTCAAAAATAAGCAAATAAAACGCAAGAGGTTCATAAACATGTTGGCAACCAGAGGCCAAGAAAACACAATCAAAGTCACTTTGCAACATCACCATAGAATTTGATTCACAAGGGTGCTCCATTGTGAAGGAGGATTGTCGAGGGTCAACAAAAGCAAGGTCAAAGTCAAACCAAAAGTCAATGAAACAGAGGCAAAATGGTCCTCAAAAATCAATCAACTCATCATTGATATGAGGATTGATTTTCAGTCATTGGATCAAAAGGAAACAATAAAAACAGATCAAGAACAAAACAATGTCAAGAATTAAGTCAAATAAAACATCTCCAATTGATTAATTCTTTTTTAATTGAAAAATAATTCAAAAAATAAAATAAAAATTTCCTAAAAATAAAAGACATTCCAAAGTGTCTCAAACATATTTTTGATGAATTTTATCAACTGGAGAAGTATTTTAAATTGAATTCATTCTAAATAGAAATGAAACAAAAAAGAAAAAGAAATAAAAAAAAAAGGAAAAGAAAAGGTGCAAAAAGCAATCCAGAAGCGTTGAAAACAATGGGCCTGCATCAAAGAGGTGTGCCAATAGCAAAAAGGGCCCAGGTCCAAGATCGTTTAATGAAACGCTGCGTATTGTCAAGATCAAGTGAGGTAAGTCAAATGAAGTACACGGTGAGGCGTGTTTTTGGTCATTGGATCACAAGGTCATTAGATCTAAAGGCTTAAACAGGCACATGTGGCTCAGGCAAGGTTTAAACAATGGAAGTGGAGGGAGAAAACCAGGTGGCTAGAGCACGGTGGCTCCGGTCATCTTCTCCGGTGACATAAAACAATAGGTGGAACTCAACTTCACCAAATCTCACAAAATTAAAGTCAAAACTCATCTACAAGTCACGTAGATCTCAAATCCATGATCAAAAATCAATAATCATGCATACACAAGCCAAATCGAAGAAAAGAAGAAATGAACTCATAACAGAAAATGCAACAATCAAACACAACAATGATCTAGCATTTGCCTACATGAGTAGGACTTCAGAATGAACCAAAAATGGAGTGAAATAGGTACATATTAAGAGAGAAATTTGGATCTGAAGTTTACCTAACGGAATAGCTCCGTTGGACCTTCTCAGTGGCTCAAGTTTGATGAAAATGGTCCAGACACGTTCCAATTCACTTGAGAAAGAAGGAGGGAGCTTCAGTTCTACTTGAAATTGGCCAATTCAGGATTCACGATTTGGAATTTTTGCTTGCTTGCTTGAACTGCAATCTGCTTCAATTCCACGAAAATGCCTCTAATGAATGCTCAGAAATGATTTACACATTATATTCGATGGGTTAGGATCAGTTTGGAGGCCCAATTGCAGCTCAATTGTGTGAATTGTGAAATTGCCCAAAATCAAATTCTCATGCTCATGCACACGTGAAAAGGGGGCTGATTCCATTAGTTTTTCATTCAAAATGCTTGCTGGTAACTTCAATTGATCATGTGGATAGGATTTGTGCCTTGGTTTAATCAAATGGTTGAGATTTGATTATGAAACTTCATCATGAAGTAACATGAAAATGGCCATGAAAGAGAGGTTAATTTGCAAATCCAAAATTGACATTGTGTTTGGAATGATTTGTGGACTCAAAACATGCATAAGCTTGCCTTGTAATGATTAAAAATCAATTAATTGCACTTTATGGCTTTTAATGCTTTTTCCATGAAAATTTCTTCACCAATTCTTCAATCCAAGCCAAATCAATGATAGGTTGATGTTTGTTAATGAAACTAACCTCATTTGGAGCAAGTTTGATGTTGGAAATATTTCCATTTGAAGTGTGCAAAGTGGTGAAATGGACCTATAATGAAAATGACCTGTAATCTTACTTTCCCAAAATACCCTTGTCTTGCAAGCTTCATAACTTGAGATTTACAAATCAGATGAAAGACTTCTAGTACTTTTTGAAAAGCTAATATCATGAGGAACAACTTTCATGTTTGGATCAAAGTGAGGAGAAACATCCTTCTAGTTCAAAAGTGGCTTGGAAGTTGGTTGACTTTTGTTGACCAAAATCACATTCATCTAATGACCTGTAACTTGCTCGCATCATAACTTGAGTTTTAGAAATCAGATGAAAGACTTTTAGTACTCAAAAGAAAGCTAGAAACATGATCTACAAGTTTCATGTTGGGGTCAAGATGAGATGAAACTTGTATCTTGAGATATGTGGTCTTGAAGTTAGGCACTAAATAAGAGATTTTACACTGACAATCTTAGAAACCCTAGCTTAGCAACTTCTCACACTCTTGATTCTTTATAAAGTGATCTTGAAATGATATATTAGATATCTCAACACAACATTCCATGATCACAAAGACTTGGAATTGAGTCTTAATCTCCTTCAATTTCACAGTTGACTTAGGGTTGACCAGATGAAAACCCTAACTGCACCACCTTTGACTGTGGCTCCTTATACTTGACATAACAGCTTGAATAAACTCCAACATGGCTCTCAAAGCACTCAATGAGCTTTCTCAACATTCCATATCCAAAATCATGAATTCACAACCTTCTGATGATGCTCAATTGGCCTCCAAGTTATGAGCTGATCCACATACACCCATCAACTCTTTCACAAAGCTTTGACCACTTTTTGGTGACTTGATGACCACTCATGCTTGAGTAAAACCCCTTGCTTAGGCTCAAAACTCTTGGTAACCTCCCCTTGCTATGCACACCTCTCTTGATCCTCTGCTAAATGAACAATGTTATGCAATGCAAATGCTAAAAGAAAATGAAATGAAACATAAACCAAGTTAAGAAAAAGGTTGGGCAAATTTTGGGGTACAACAGATATCATCACCATCAATCAGAATCAATGATCCACAACGGGATTAGGTGGTTCCCTCTTGGACACACACCCCGTGCCACCTCTTCGATAGCCACATAACCATGAAATGCATGAGCATACAATTCCCCATTTCAACATATGGTCAACATCAGCACACATAATATGTAATAATTTATCAAGTTTTTGTACAAATATATTTATATAACATTTACTCACCTTCACAATTAGTCACCTTCAAAATAAACACGTAAGAAGATACAAAGCAGATATAAAATTTTTTTATTATTGAGAGGAATATATAAAAATAGAGAGATGTCCTTACGGTTACTACAGTCGTGAAAAATAAAATTTGAAGTTGGTCGGTCGGTCGTGCACCATAAGATATATATACATATATTGACTAGAGGCACTCTTAGATATCACGAGAGTCCAACTAAAAAATATCACTTATTGATTGTCATTTATATAAAATAAATTTTTTTTAAATCAATTTAAAATAAATAAGAACTACGTCTCACTTTAGGTAAAATATAATTATTTTTCAAAAGTTATACTGAAAGTTCTAAAAATAACTTATAAACTTGTAATGAAATTTTAATATCATGGTTCTTCTTATTTTTCTCATTAGTTTATTTTAATTCTATTTAAAGGTTATAATAAAATAAGAATTAAATGAATCTTATGGGATATTTCATTACTATATATATAAAAGAAAAAAAGAAGAAACATATCCAAGTTACGAAGTGGCTTCTAAAAAGGATGAAATCATGTATACTGGATTTTGTGTGCGTGCAGAACTTTTCTTTGGTTTTATCTTACGTGAACATCATGTGTGTATGTATATAATTATACTAGCAGCTTACGTGTCCTCTTCTTTTTCTAGTTACTTCATTTAAGTTGATCTTCAACTACTAGTTACTTTAGTAATAATCACATGTCACTTTTCATAAATACTACTCATAATTAGGGCTGGTAATGAACCAAACCAACTCGAAGATAGTTCGGAATTCGACTCGACAATTAAATCGTTGAACTAGGTTCATGAACCAAATGAGTTGAGTATGAGCGAAAAATTAAGTTCGTTAACTAAATGAGCTGAACTTGAACTATACATAGTTCGACTCGTTAGGTTCATGAGTCAACTCGATTACATATGAAAAGAATTATACTGTCTTTAAGATTAGGTTTAAATATTTACTTTAAATCTTAGACAAATTTAATCTTAAATTTAGTAGTTTTTGAATTAGACTCTCAAATGTATCTCTTTAAAGTTGTGTAGATTTTGAATTAGTAGATTTTGAAGATAAAGTTAAATTTCAATATGATAACTTTTATTTTATTTTAATATTTTATTTAAAAATATATATATTTATTTAAAATGTCAAACATACTAAAAAATATATATATTTAAAAAAATAGTTTTTAAGTTCGTGAACCACGTGAGATGAACCTAATGAGATGAACCTAACGAGTCGAACCGAACTGTTCGTGAACTTATAACGAGTCGAGTTTGAGCTTAAAAAAAAGTTCGTGTCGAACTCGAACTCGAACTCGAATTCAAAAAATTCTCAACGAGTCGAGCCGAGCTGAGGTGAGTTCGACTCGACTCGACTCATTTCCAGCCCTACTCATAATGAATATTCATCATGATATTTTCATATCATTCTTCGGTTAGCAAGTTTTATTCCATTAGTGCAATTTCCGGTGTTATGCGACACTGATAAAAATATCTAAATTTTTTTTTTTTGATAATAAAACTTTTTTCTCCGATTATCCTATACTGCAATATAAAATAAAAATCAATCGAAAAAATAAAATTTATTATTATTATTATTACTCAATCGGAAATAATTTTGTGATTTCATCGATAAAATTTCATTATGAACCGAAACTATTTTAAAATTTTAAGCAGGTAAAACTACTGTTTATTGGAGAGACCGGAAATTAGTTCAGACGGAGCAAATATTTTTATCTTACAATTCTATCATAAATAATTTTGTTATTCTATCCTTAAATTTTCGTTTACAAAAATGAATTGTTTTCAAAAATTAAGGCGGCTAATATGTCGAGATTGAAATCAAGATTTTTAGAAAATTTATATCATGAAGCACTAATGAAATTAAAAAAAATCCTAAAATATTTTTAGCAAAACTTGAATTTACCTATATAAAAATTATTTTAAATTTAAATTTGATCATAATATATAATCGATGTGCGAATATATTATAATCTTAAAATATTTATTTATTTTAAAATTACGGGTCTTACATTTCTCAAGGTGAAGAATAGAACAGTTATGTATCAGCAGAAGTATATAGGTGAACTGCTTGAGAAATTTGAAATGAATAGCTGCAATTCAATTTCAAACTCATCATAGACAAACTCAAAATTGGATCAGTGTGGTGAGAAAGAAAGAGTTGATCCAACATTGTTCATACAAATGGTTGGTTTATTGAGATACTTGTGCAATAGTAGGCCTGACATTTGCTACTCAGTCAGTGTGATTAGCAAGTTCATGCATGATCCAAGTAAGACTCACTTGATAGCTGCTAAAAGGATACTTAGGTATATAAAAGGCACCAAGGAGTTTGGTATGCTATTCCTAAATGGAAGCAAAGGTGAAAGAAGTGAACTCATTGGATACTCAGATAGTGATTAGTGTGGAGACATCACAGGTAGAAGAAGTACCTCTGGCTATGTTTTCAAGTTCAATGAAGCAGATATATCATGGTGTACAAAAAAGTAACCAGTGACTGCACTTTCATCTTGTGAGGCAGAATATATTGCAAGAACATTTGCAACTTGTCAAGCAATATGGTTGGATTCAGTGATGAAGGAATTGAGGTGTGAAGTGATGAAGCCTCTAGTACTCAGAATTGATAACAAGTCAACTATTAGTCTTGCTAAAAATCCAATCTCACATGGCAGAAGTAAACGCATCGATACAAGGTTTCATTTTATTAGAGAGCAAGTGAACAATGGAATGATTGAAGTGCAATATTCTCCAACTGAAATGCAGCTGGCAGATGGGTTTACAAAGGCTCTAAAGCTTGAAAGATTTGAGTTTTTGAGAAAGAAACTTGGTGTTATAAGTGTTTAACAGTTATGAATTAGGGGGGAGTGTTGAGTTTTAATTCATAACTTTCATGCGTACCGGTTAGTTAACATTTTTGTTACAAATTGGTTGTTAGTTAGTTACCTTGTGTAGGGATGACTTGTTTAGCAAGCTATTGTGTAACACATATAAATAACACTTTGTAATGTGAAAATACAATAAATGAGAATCATATCTATTCTCTCTTCTTATCTTCCAATATGTCTTCAAATATGTCTAAACATTAGAGTGTGTATGTGTGTGATATTACTTTCATCTTGCAATTACAATGTTGCTGCGCATTAACTATGTATGTTCATCACAATGCTTGTGTTCTAACAATATTTAGAAGAATCAAAAACTTATTTAACCCTTAAGAAAATTGTAAGTTCCATGGTTTAAGGATTGGCAATAATTTTGCTAAAACATGGTTCACAGCAGGATGTTGTGTGTAATGTTATAACATGTTGTTCTGCTCACCTTGAAAGATTATGTCATAACATGTTTTGTAACATGTTATACTTGAACATATGTTCTGACTGTTTTAAATCTTAAAAAATTTATTTTAATTTAGTAATACTTCTTTTGGGATATATCTCAATAATTTTAGGAGGTCAAGAAGATTTTATCAGGAACAAGTTTTTGTATCTCCAGTTGTACACAAATTGCTAGATTTGGATGATGAGACTTTTTAGGAAACTTTTCCTGTTATTATGGAGAAGATTTTGAAGATGGCTTAAAACTGACATAATGGAATTGATTGAAGAGTCCAAGCCCATACTGCACGAGTTTATATAAAAACACTTAATAAACCTAAAATTAAAGAAAGATTATTGAAAAAGAAATTCGTGTGTGCAAATAAGGGTTTAGGGTTTGAGTCTTCTTTTAGTATGTTGTTGTATTGTGTGTCACTCATGTATTCTCTGATACATTGAGGTAGATTTTTTGAGAACCATTCATTCATCACCTAGATGCTTAAACTGGACTGGTGTTATTGAGTTGTAAGTGTTTACTCTAAGATTTTAAGCAAGAGTGTGTTATACTTGATTGAAGCTTTTAAGCAAGATCAAGTATTTTCTTTGAAGTGTGCCTTCTTTTGATTTACTATTAAATTTATCACTGCTGCTGTGATTAGAAAGGAAGTGAGATGAGATTCTCATATCTAGGAGTGTCTTAGGTAGAAATTGCATTGGGTAGATATTAAGTGAGAAATTTTTAACTGGGATTGTTCAGCTTTGAAATGATACTACTAATAGTGGATTTCCTTCCTGGCTTGGTAGCCATCAGACATAGATGTTGTTATACACCGAACTGGGTTAACAACTCTCTGTGTTCAGTTATTTTTATGTACTTTTAACTGTGTGTTATTTTATCCTTGTGTTTTAAACAAATATCAGTGTCTCGACATCTCTTAGGACATCTGATATCTACATACCAGAATTTCAATTGGTATCAGAGTAGGCATCCTGCTCTGTATCTGGGTGAGATCTAGAGAAGATACTTTCTGGTACAATGGACAAGGAAGGAGAATTTTTTAATAGACCCCCCATTCTTGATAGAACCAATTATGACTATTGAAAAACACGCATGGTGGCCTTTCTGAAGTCTATGGACATCAAGGTTTGGAAGTTTGTGGTAAAGGGATGGGATCCACCAATGGCTAGAGATAAGAATGGTAAGTTTCATACCCTAAATTTGTCCTACCTGTATATATAGCTTTCATTTTGTACATTCGCCCACCAACGTTATTTGAAGATTCAAAAATGTGTTACTTTTATCATGCGGTCAATCAAGTGTCATTTGAGGCTACCAAGTTAAGAGTTTGTACATTATTGATGCTTGATGCTCATTCGTTTTGACTTAATCTTGGCCAAATAGGAGTTTTGTTTCATGACTAAGGATGAGGTATGCATAATTTAAGCGAGTTGGGTTTGAGGATTTAATTAAGGTTTGTTGTCAGGCTACGTCCAATTCATAGTGCTTTATGAGTAAGATTATCAGGATCCAGGTGCATGGTTAATATTAGGGCCAACAATTCAAGCTCAAGGTTAGATTTAATGGTGAATTCATCCTTCAAGGGTTTGGTTCACTCAAAGATCAAGTTTGACTTATGAGTTAACCAAGAATGGTAGAATTTGGTTTTAATTGGAATTTTAAGTTTAATCATCTCAAGTTTTAAGTCAAGTTCAAGAATCCAATGGTCAAAGGTTTCATAGTGGAGATTTGATACCATACGATTCGATTGACCGATTTTAAGATTTATTCGATGGTTCAAAACTTATTATTGAATGACTGGCATGTGGATAACTCAGTTTATTTCTTAGGCCTGGATGGCAAAATGAAGGTGCAAATTGAAGAATTCTGAGAAGATCCTGCTAATTTTTTTAAGTTTATTTGCAATTGCTAACAAAATATAGAATTTTATTTTTTTACAAGTCCATCATAAGCCCATTTAATAAAAAGGGAGGTATTGCGGTGTCTTCATTTATCATCCAATACAATGGGACTTGCCATTACAGACATTACGTACCACCAGCCAAAAGGAACAGCCATCGTAATAATTTCATCAACAAGACCATGGTATGATGCGCACTAATTCGTACATACTACAAGAGTCATCACACCAAAACGAGCTCGTACAAAGCGTCGCACAAATTTTGCTTCAGGCCCACAACAGAACTAATACGGATCAGCAAAATGACGTGACTCTACCATAATATGATCCATTTGTAACAGACAAACCATACTCCAACAACGTGAATTCGTACGACAAGACGAAGCTAGTCACATGAACCAAATGCAAGTTTCCTTTGCCACACTGCACTCGTAGCAGATTTCACCACCAAAGCTAGCAATCCACTAGTTTGTATATTGCCAAATCACAACATATCAAACATTAATCTGTAAAACCATTTTGAATAATGCAGCAAGCCTACATACCCTCTAGCTACCATCATTTTTTGTAACCTGCAAAATGACCAGAAGAAGACAAAATCAAAAGTAACCAAGTTTGTATATTGAGATAAGTTCATGCCGGTAATACATACCCGCTCCAAACCGTTTCACTAAAAGCCTTTCCACCACATTACAAACTTTCCTTTTAATTTGCAGCATAACTGATGTACCCACTTGCTAGATGAAAAAGGAACTTTATACTACAGACAAAACCAATACCTCCTTTATTTTCAAAACACAAAAACCGCTGCAGCATCCCGTACATATTCCAGCCTTTTTTTCTCTGCTTTACAAAAGCTCATAACCTGCAAAAGCAAAAAAAAACAACAACCTGTAAAGATAGCAGAGTACAGCAATGACAGCCAAGCCACTAGCAGACAAAGGGCAGCTGCAAAAGACAGAACGTACACTATGGCGGGAGGGCCAGCAATTCAAAATGCAGAGTTTTGCCCCAATCGATACAAAGAGAAGAGACGCTTTTCGTACAGTGGGACGGGACCTCAAAACCATTCTGAAGAATTCATCCTCTTTAAAGCCTTTGACCGCTGTAATCTTCACGGACTTTGGAACCAAAATTTTTGAAGCCTAAAACAAAATTTCATTCTGAATCTTAAAGAACAAAACCAACAACAGACCATCTCTTCAACACCAAAAACCTTCCTTTCTTCTTGAACCTGGGCTAAAACTTTTAGCATTATTCTTCCATAACTCATTCCTTCATTCAAATTGCTCAACCATTATTTTTTTTCAACCAGAAACAGACCTTCTTCCCTTAAAACCTCCAGTCTCGATCTCCACCCCTTCATTGACCATCATCATCTTCATGGAACCTTAAACCGAACATGATCTCGGATCCCTTCATACCATTCTTCAGAAACCAATATGAACCAGTTTGAGACTTTCCTCATTCTTCAACCTTGAAGTTATCCCTCCTACAACCATAACATTCATCTTCAACCTTCATAAAAACCCAATGTTTCCTTTCCTCCATCGTCACTTTCAACAAACTCACAAAAAAATCACTCCAGATTCCACCATGAATAACCACCAAATCTCCCTCTGTTTCAACTACCC